>CM070763.1:13909541-14132489 GCA_036346245.1 Bonia amplexicaulis
GCCCAAGGATGGATCGAGTCTAGGAACGCCAAGTTTCGCGTTGCCTTGCGCCACACAAACAAATGGAGGACGATATGATACGATATCAGTCTATTGTTTCGCGTGTTTTTATAGGACGATTGTTGAAAATAATTTTGACTTATGGTTTTAATCGAGTCTGAGATACAGTAGAGTTTATCTCTACATGTAATTCAAGTTGAAGTCGAGACTAACTTGAAGTCCGAATATGTATTTTAGCAGGAGAGTATTAGCCTATGTATTGAGAAGGCTTATAACCAATTTTATAAAAAATAGTAAATAAGATAATAGAGAGATTCAAAAATTCTACCGTGTTTTCTCAGTTAATTTGCAATGCGTGTGTTTTCTCTAGGGGTAAAGCCAATAAAGATGCTAGCTGTAATTTAAGTGCAGTGCGTGTTAGAGTTGTAATCTTGTTTTTCCAGTCGTGGTTGTAGACCTGGTTCTGTACGAGTAGCCGGAGTCGAGTACGGGTTAGGTCGTGGTCGAATACGAGTCTAGGTCGTGGTCGTACACAAGTCTATGTCGTAGTCGAAGTTGTAGCCGAGTTCGAGTAGTAGTCGTGGTCGTAACCGAGTCGGAGTTTTAGAGCAGGGTATAAAAGGCAGAGCCATGTAACCGAGAGAGTACGACGAAAAAAAGAAAGGCGAGAAGGGTGAGAGAGGCCAAGAGCGATCGGTGTGATCGAGAGAAATAAATAAAGAGAAGAGAAGAGCGGTTTGGTTCTAGAAGTCTATCGAGTTCATCGTGTTCACAAACGTGGTCGTAAACATAATTACGACCACGGCAACGAGCGAAGGTGTTCGCAGTGCTGAAGACATGATCTTAAAGGAGTTACGACCACGGTCACAGAATTGAAGACGTGGTCGTAAGTCGATATGACCACAGTCAGTAGACGTAGTCGTAAGTCGTTACGACCACAGCGGAGAGACATAGTCGTAAGTCGTTACGACCACAGCGATTGACAGAATCACTGTGTGGTCGTAAGGAGCTACGACTACGGTGATCGACCGTGGTCGAAATAAGTGCAGCGCGAGGTGGTATTACTCACCAGTCTTTTGGACTTTTGACGCACAAAGTGTATACGCTGATTTTATTGGAGGACTTTATCACGTATTTCGATTATTGGAGGCAATTCGACTCAAGGTGGAGATGATTAAAGTTGATTCTAATTCGTATCATGTCCGTGTATGACACTGCATCGCCTCGTGCCAGATGTGGCATGACAAGTGCCAGGGCCATGCGCAAGTTGTATCAGACGTAGTGTCAATCTGTAGCAACCGACTTTGATTCGATTTTCTTTCTGTGTAGGACTCGTTTCACTTGTCATATATATGTACCACAATAGCCCATAGGAAGGGAAAACGTTTTATTGTAATATCTCATTATATTAATTTGTCTTTTGTTTATCCATGATTTTTTTGTATGAGTTTTTTACATTAAAAATTTATATCTCTCGTTTCTATTCTTCTATGCATTATTTGCAACAGCCTAGTAGGAGACTTGGAATTGCCATTCGCCCCACATGGAGGAGAGCGCGGGACGCCAGACACAACCAATCGAGCCGAGGAGAGGATTAGAGGCGGATCTTAACGTATCGACGCATACTCTGACATCACAGTGGTGACGCCAACTCTGGGCTAACCACTGACGCGACCACCGGTGCTCCGAGTCAAACCCTCGCAGGCTGTGGTGCGTATGACGACTGGGCCCAGCCGCTGCAAGTGGCTTCCATTTCTAACTCTTTTAAAAGTTAAACATTGTTTAGACATGTTGGCTTTTTAATCTCAGTTTTTTTCTTATTTTTTTGCATCGTCTATGGAGATACAATGATATTTTTGTTTATTTTTGTTTATTATTTTTCTTTATTTTTTTAATTGACTAACTAAAAAAGCTAACATTCGTAATAATGCAATTTCAGGGAAAAAAAATCAACGGCCGGTATGACTCGGCACTACTACCAGTTTTCCTGATACCTCTCGCTATATATACGTGCAAGTCGTATTCAGCGTTGGGCGGTGAGCTAAGCGACATGGCGGAGCACCTCCTCTCGACGGCCGTGCACGAGACGATGCCCGCCAAGTACGTGCGGCCGGAGTCGAAGCGCCCGCGCCTCGCGGAGGTCGTGACCGACGCGCGCATCCCCGTCGTCGACCTCGCGTCCCCTGACCGCGCTGCGGTCGCCTCCGCCATCGGCGCCGCATGCCGCTCGCACGGCTTCTTCCAGGTGGGCAAAACGCGCGTGACAAGAATTGCTTTGAGCTACGGAATTGCATGGTGCATGTCCGTAGCAGTTTCGTTACTGAAAGGCAGTGGTGTGGGTCAATTTGACGAGGTTGCAGGTGCTGAACCACGGGATAGACGCCAGGCTCATACTGGAGGTGATGGCCGTGGCGCGGGAGTTCTTCCTGCTGCCGGCGGAGGAGAAGGCGAAGCTCTACTCCGACGACCCGGCCCGGAAGATGCGGCTGTCCACCAGCTCCAACGTGCGCAAGGAGACGGTGCACAACTGGCGCGACTACCTCCGGCTGCACTGCTACCCGCTCGACCAGTTCGTCCCGGACTGGCCCTCAAACCCGGCATCCTTCAAGTACAAGAATATTTTGTCTCTCCAGTCATTTCTTGCTTTTACTTTCTACCGTAAACCAGAAAACTGCAAGTTTACAGCAATCCTAATTAGTCAGCAAGGAAAATGCTCAAAAAAGCACCAATATCATTAAGTGTAAGTCAGATTTTTGAACCATTGGATAAGTCGAACTGGAATTTGACACACACCTCAAATATAATCCAAGGGCTAGCAAATACAGCTGAGTGCTTTTTCATTAAAGAACACTCAAATTGCCTTTAGATACTGTTGCAATCTTTATGACTGTTCCCAGGACCTTACGACCGCTACGACCACCTTTTGTAGCCGTCCGACCGCTTACAAGAGGCTACGACCGCCTCCCGCTGTGTTTCGACCACTCTGTGGGTTTTTACAACCACACAGATAGTCCTTTCGACCGCGTTGTAGCCCCTCTGATCGCTCCCCAATTGCTTCGACTTTGTGGTTATAAACCTTCTGTTGAAGTTTCGACCACGTTTTCTGCCGCCGCACTGCCTTCCTTCGACCTCGCTCGAATACCGTAATCGTAGCTCTCTACGATCACGCAGTGATTCTGCCGATCACTGTTCACCGTGGTCGAAACACCATTTCGACCACGTTCACTTCCTCACAACGTGGTCGAAGTTCCTTCCGACCACGTTCAGCACTTCACAGCGTGGTCGAAGTTCCTTCCGACCACTTTCAACGTGGTTAAAGCACCTTCCGACCACTTTCAACGTGGTCGAAACGCCTTCCGACCACCTTTACCTCGTTACAACGTGGTCGAAGCCTCTTCCGACCATGTTCAACTTCACAACGTGGTCGAAACCTCTTTTGACCATGTTCAACTTCATTACAGCGTGGTGGAAGCGCCTTCTGACCACATTCAGTTCTTTACAGCGTGGTCGTAACTCCTTCCGACCATGTTCGATCACCTCTGCCATGGTCGTATCATCTCCCGACCACGTTCGATCACTTCTGCCGTGGTCATATCACCTCCCGACCACGTTCGATCACTTCTGTCATGGTCGTATCACCCTTTGACCACGTCTGCTTCTGGTTTGCCGTGGTCGTAACGCCTTTCGACCACGTTCAACCCTTCTTTGTCGTGGTTGTACGCCTTACGACTACGGCACCACATCTACGGATACTTTGCCGTAGTCGTAAATTCTTCTGACCACGTTTGCTATGGTCGTAAGTTGATTTCGACCACGTCTTGCGAGATCACGATGAAGTCGATACTCGATAGTTTTTCCTCCTCTTTTCTTTATTTCTTTTCCTCTTTTCAGCGTACATCTGATTACATGACTCCTCCCTTTTTATACCCAGATCTATGACTTCTACTCAGGTTTCGACTACGGATTACAACTCGATTCTGACTTTGACTTCAGTTCGACTTCGACTTCGACTTTCAACTATGATTACAAATCGACTTCGATCACCACCAAAACTTACACATGACTTCTAAACATGATTATTTCTAACGGATACTTCATTTAGCGGATCTCCTCACTTCCCCTCCTTCCTATGTAGTATGTAATCACTTCACCTATCCTGTCCTGTACCTGAAAAAAATCACTAGTGTTCCACAACAAACCACATTTTTATCTGAATTTAATTTAACTAGCCGACTAGCCCGCATGGTTGTGTGGTGTTTTTTCGTGCAATTCCAAATACTAGAATTCCTATTTCGCAAAGAAAATACATTTGGGATATTTGATTTCATATTCAATTAGTGCAATTTATTTTAAATCTCTCTTCCTATGTAAAAGGGATGATTCAGAGATGGACCAATCTCAACCTTGAAATATAGGTAAGTATATATATATATACACACACACACACACACACACTTACCTATATAGAGTGCGCCAAGGCAGCGACGAGACCTTACGATAATTCATCCAGCGTTTTAGCCAGGTTTGAAAGTCAATTTCGGAGGTCTCTGATGCTTCTGTTATTAGGGCATTCAGACAGGGGGTGCGCAATCGGATATTCATAGAGGACATCACCCTAAACCCTCCAACCACTATCGTCGAGCTCTTCGAGATGGCCGATCGGTATGCCACTGCTGCCGAAGTGGTCGAATGTACCAGGACCATCGATCAGATCGGCTGCCGTTCCAAGGAGAAAGGTGATGGAGGCAAGAAGAAGGAGAAGGCCAAGAAACCCATAGACAAGGCCAAGAGCCATAGGCCTCGCGCCACAGGGTCGAAGGAGGTCTTGGCTATGGGCAGTAAGGAGCCACGTAACTCCAAGCAATACTCCAACTAAGGCAAAGGCAAGGCACCCGCGAGGAAAGAAAACAATCCTAGATGGTGCCCTCTTCATAAGTCATAGGTGCCCTCAAGCAGATTTCTCAATCCTTGTACAAAGCCCTCGCCCCTCGCACGAAGAACTCACGCGATATGAAGCCAAAAGTTAGCTAAGTCTTGGGCGTCTACATGCCCATCGAGCCAAAAATTGACTAAGTCATGCGTGCCATCGCGCGGATTCCTTGAGCCTCACGCGAAACCCTCACCCCTCGTGCGGAGCACTCATGCGATATGAAGCCAAAATTTGGCTAAGTCATGGACGCCCACGTGCCCATCGAGCCAAATTTGGCTAAGTCATATGTGCCCTCACGCAGACCCCTCAGGCCTTGCGCCTCGCACGAAGCCCTCGTCCTTCGCATGATATGAAGCCAAAATTCGGCTAAGTCTTGGGCACTTGCATGTCCATCAAGCCAAAATTTAGCTAAGTCATAGGTGCCCTCACGCAGATCCCTTGAGCCTCGTACCTCACAAGGAGCCCTCTCCTCTTACGCGGATCTCTTGAGTCTTGCCCCTCGCGTGGAGCACTCACGTGATATGAAGTCAAAATTTGGCTAAGTTTTGGGTGCCCACGTGCCCATTGAGTTAAAATTTGGCTAAGTCATGGGTGCCCTCGCATGAATTCCAAAGCCTCATGCCTCGCGCGAAGCCCTCGCCCCTCACGGAGGTTTGAAATAGGTTTTTAACATCCTAGGGAGGACTTATGCCGAGTTTCACTACGTTTGAATCAGTGGTTGATCCATGATTGAAATAGGTTTTTGACATCCTAGGGAGGACTTATGCCGAGTTTCACTACGTTTGAATCAGTGGTTTGAGAGTTAGCTCATTTGTTGGATGGTGTGCAGTGCAGTCTGCACTATTTCTCGGTGAGTGGTTAGACCGCAAGGAACTGAGTGATCAGACCGGCGCAGTCAGACCAGCAAGTGGTCAGATGGCTTCCAGCCGGCGGTCAGACTGGTTGAGACAGAAGTCTCGAGCGATATTTGTGTTCCTTGGCTTTTGGGCTTGGTGAGTTTATAAGTTTGTATTTCCGCTACATGTTATTAATAATCCTTAGGGAAAGATTTTGAAACAATCATTTGCCCCTCTCTAACTCACCACTCTAACTCACCATATCGATTCTAGTGATATCACACTGTAGATTGATTCCTCCTGCAGCACATTTCGGTGCCAACTTGCTAATTATAAACTTATTTACTATGATATATCGATCAAGTCATTGATATAATTAATTAACGACTTCATTGAGCATTCCTGACACTGTGCCACGTACAGGGAGATCATGAGCACGTACTGCAGAGAGGTCAGGGAGCTCGGGTTCAGGCTTTATGGGGCAATATCGTTGAGCCTGGGGCTGGAGGAAGGCTACATCAAGAAGACGCTGGGCGAGCCGGAGCAGCACATGGCGGTCAACTTCTACCCAAAGTGCCCCGAGCCGGAGCTCACCTACGGGCTTCCCGCGCACACCGACCCGAACGCGCTCACCATCCTGCTCATGGACGACGAGGTCGCCGGACTGCAGGTTCTCAATGACGGCAAGTGGATCGCCGTCAACCCGCAGCCCGGCGCCCTCGTGATCAACATCGGCGACCAGCTGCAGGTGCTGCCTGCACCCCCAACGTCTCACACTAGTAGTATATTTCAGTTTTTTTTTTTGAAGGCTGACATGGTCCAGAAGGCCATTAATTCTGGATTAGATTGACAATCACGATTACAAAAGGGACCCTGAGATAATGACATCATGCAACTCAGTCCCTGGCGCATAACAATAAGGACTAAAAAGATAAAAAAAATACATCCAAATCCTTTGACATCTCAGACCAACGCCATTGATGCTCCTCATCTTGAATGCTTGTATCTGGCCACAACTCCACCCTCTGCTATGTGTTTGCTGGCGATGTCGAGCGGCGGGAGCAGAAAAGGGGCCTCCATTGGTCAGAGGTTGAAGGAGACACCAAAGGATTTGCATCAGCGGAGGACGTCGACGATCTATCAGGTGAATCTCCGATTGGCCACCGAGGGCTAATGTTTTTTGGATCCTCGATCCCTGCAGCTGGAACGGCAGTAGGGAGTAGCAGGTGGTGGAATCCAAATTGATAGAGAAGGGGAGGGATGTTGGAAAATAGCTTTCTCAAGCGTACGCTTTGGCAGTGGATAGCTTATCGGAGATGTGAACGATAAGGTGGAGCTTAACAATTGAGCTAAACACTAGAACTGAACTGAGGCACGATATTATCGCCGACCAACAAGGCGATAGACACCACAACCTCGACAGGAATATTTATTGTAAAGGGGAACTCGCCGGTTCTTGCTGTGTAGTGTTGACTATGAAAAAAATCACCGCCAAGAAATCAAAGATGGACGGCGCCATAGCGAAGCCCGGGGAGGAGGACAAGCTGCAGCTGAGAACGACACCAAATCGGGGAGGCGGACTCTCCAAAGAAGGAGCTTAGGCAGTAAATCCAACGGGATCAAGCAACTTTGGTGAAGGAAAATAGCTCGCCACCATCTCTTTTCTCTTGCATGCATCAAGAGGAGACGAGAAAAGTGGCTTCAGGTCTTGATCCGGGAGCACCAGAGGAAGAAGGCGCAGGCAAATGACGTCCTAAGAAGAGCGTCTTGGATTGCAACGCTTGAAGACGGCGGAGGCACGAGCTTCCGGGAGCAACGCCCAGAAGAAAGAGCCGCCGGTAAACTAGACAAGTAACTAAAGTAATCTACAGGAGAAAGCGGTGTAGGGGTGGATCCGCTCCCGCTCAACGGCGGCAAGGAGCCGGGGAAGAGATAGGGGAGGAGGCCGCCGAATCTTGAGGAGATCCGCTCCCGCTCAACGGCGGCAAGGAGCCGGGGAAGAGATAGGGGAGGAGGCCGCCGAATCTTGAGGAGAAAGTGAGGAAGAGCAAACTTTTTGCGGGGGAACTCTCGCCGGAGAGCGAGAGACGGGAGGCTTGATGTGCCTGCTTTTATATTTCAGTAATTAAACTGCAGAACGTACGTATTTACTGAACATTGATTTGTGATGCAGGTGCTGAGTAACGGTGAGTACAGGAGCGTGTGGCACCGTGCCGTGGTGAACTCCGACAGGGAGAGGATGTCGGTGGCGTCCTTCATGTGCCCGTGCAACAGCGTGGTGCTCGGCCCCGCCGAGAAGCTCATCACCGAGGAGTCACCAGCCGTATACAGGAACTACACCTACGACGAGTACTACAAAAAGTTTTGGAGCAGGGGCCTGGACCAGGAGCCCTGCTTGGAGCTGTTCGAGACGTAGCTAGAGGTGTCCAAACGGGTCGGGCTGTAACGGGCCGCACCGTGGCCCGCTACTGTTGTCACGGCCCGTTTACGGCCCGGCCCGGCCGCTAAACGGGCCGTGCCGGCACGGCACGACCGATCGGACCGTGCCTGGGCCGGGGGCAGCATTCAGTTTATCTGGAAGAATAATCGAGGAGAGACGAACAAGTCTCTCCAACGAGATGGTCGAAGTCCTTATGACCGTCAAAGACTGGGAACACGCTGAATCAAGACTCCAACATACTACGGATAATAAAGATTTGGAAGAATCTTTTGAGAATTTATATCTTGATAGCAATGAATAGGATTTTCAATATTTTTCTTCACATGTAGTCATTAATGAGCTTTACAGGCTGTACTCTTTTTTCTTTACCAAGGTTTTCTCAAGTTGAGTTTTTACTGGTAAGTTTTTAATGAGGCAGCCATTCCATGTAATTTAATAAATTAATAAAGCTCATTATGCTATTGAAAATATTTATTTTCATGATTAACAATGTCTACGGTTTTCTATAATTTTTCTGATTTTTTTCTTAATTTTCTACATTTTTTTATTTTTTTTTCTTTTTTTCGGCTTAACGGATCGGTCGGGCCGGCACAGCCCGTTAAACCTTACACGTGCCCGGGCCGGCACGGCACGGCTTCGACACGACCCGTTTATTACACGGGCCCTAACGGGCCGTGCCAAACCCGGCCCGTGCCGTGCCAGGGGCACCAGTGGCCAACTCAGACGTAGCTAACCACTGCTTGGAGCTGTTTAATATGATGCCACGTAAGCAGCTTCAAAAGCCAATGTATTTTGCTTCAATGTTTAGCATCAGGTGCGACGCACTACAAAATAAAATACTAATTTGGCCTAAACCTTCCCCAATTAAGTTAATGAACAAGCTTGATAAAAAGCGGTTAATGCACAAAAATATCTATCTATTGTGTTGAGCCGGATACAAAGGGTGTATTCTTTTCGGCTATGGCTGATGATTTTTTATCCTAACATAAGCGCTTATACGAACGAACCGAATACCGATAAACTGCTTCGAAAAGACTATCCTAATAGCATTACTAATCGCAGCATGCACGCTCGCTGGTCTGACGATTTCACAATTGTTCACTGCGATTTGTTTTGTACGTTCTCTTAAGACCTTAATCGCAACCAAACATTTCCACTCAGTTTACACAGACAAAAGAAGACTTTTGTGGTTACAATATTCACAAGAGGAAGGAGAAGATTTGTTACAATATTTCCTTGTTAAGTACCTCTTTGCTTCATTTGTACTTCCTGTAGACTGGGCAGGAGCAGCGTTGTTTCGTGGTTTAAAGGCGCGTTCATGGGCTGGGCCGGCTCGCTCTGCAACTGTTAGCCAGATCAAAAACGGCAAGGCCCGCACGTATTTTGGGCCCGCCCGTTTGTTTTCATGTGGAAACTCGCCTCCCCAGTCCCCGACTCGAATCCGCGACTAGAGCTAGACGCGTCAGAGAGCGAGTGCCTTCGCTTCCTTCACCGTTGGCACGAGCCATGCACGCACGGCTCAAACTAACTACCACACAAGTGATGGACCCAGAGCTAAAATTTAATATGCTAATAGGACAAGACTAACATGGAATGGGATAAACGAACGAAAATTATCTTTTACAGTTCAAAATCATACATAATTAGAAAAAGAAACATAGTAAAAAACTACAATAAAGATTGTACCTCGGTTATAGATAATGTGCCCCCAAAAGCCTAAATATATGTAAGTAGCTAACTGCACACCAAATTAGTAAAATTAGTCATAAAATTAGAAGTTATGATTGTGAATAGTTATAAATATTAGAAAAAGGATGCAACACACCACTAAAGTGTTAACATTTACTAATAAGTATGAGACAATGACATTCTATGAGATTTCATGTTTTGAAAACTGATGATGATTAAATAATTCATTAAATATGGCTTTGATATATAATTAAGGTCCTAAGCTATTATGATCATAGACCACCTAAAACAATACTATCCGAGTACCACCGGTCACAGGATTACTACTCGAGTACCCCTGGTCAGGAGGATTATTACCCGACTAGCCACTACTCGGAGATCTTATGATCCGATAACTAGACTTAACTCCAGGCAGCTTCCCGTGTGGTGAAATAGGGTATGTGTGTCCCTAAATCCAATAACCGCACGATGATTTGGCACTACACCTCTGACAACAACCGTCCCACTCTTGTTGCTATAATTTTCTTCCACTAACAAGTAGCTAACGACAATTATTTATCATATCTCTTGTTGATAGCAACCGCCTGCTTGGCCGGACATGAGGAATCAACAAGGCGTCTCTTCCAGTAAGACAATCGATGCCTCTTCGGCGCTATTTAAGCTTTACGGGAGAAGATGAAGAGAGGACCGAGAAATCAATCAATGACACAAAATTAACAGTTAGATCAATAAACGAAGGCAAAGAATAACAAAGTTAGGGCTAGTATCACCGCTTTGTAATCGCTTTACAAGAGCATGTTGTAACCTCGACATAGCAATAAAGATTGTCCAATTTCTCCTTTTCAATCCCTCTGCGAGACTTGGCTTTTTTATCACAATTCATAAGATCAACGATTTGATCGTTGACAATAGCATTTTCCGATTCTATCATCATCACGGCTTCTAATATCTTTGACATACAATATCAGGTCGATCTTCTTTTCTAGCATGGTTTTACGCAAAGAAGCAAGGAAGCAATGAGGAGGCGATGTAGAGGAGATGACCTAGAGTTCAGGGATAGCGGCCAAGGGGAGCAATATGGGTGTGCCTCGGTTGTCTCTTGTCACCATGTATCACTTAAGGTTTGTAGCAAAGTACGTCAAAGAGGGAAATGGTATGCCTCCCCCTCTACCGTGCCTAGAGATGGCAATGGGTACCCGAAACCCGATACCCAGTGGGTTTTTACTCTATTAGGGCATGGGTCTGGGTCAATTTTCTAACCCATGGGTCTCTTAATGGGCAAAAAGCATAACCCATCGGGTCTGCGGGTTCGGGTACGTTCCTATAGTACCCAAACCCGTAAACCCATGGGTAATATAAACCCGATCCATAGGAGTTATAAACTCAGACTCCCAGCCTCCCAGGCAAACCAATCCAGCCCATAGCCCATTAGTCAAGTACAAAGAGCAGTTGATGTCTCTCCTTTTGATTTTAAATGAGTTGTGAACCGTGAACTTGTAATGATATGCTATGCCAATGAACTATGAACTGAGAATTGATGGAGTGAACTAGTGATGTGCATTGTGGATTTGTCGTTGCTTGTTTCATACATAGTAGCACATAAATTGAATTTATTGTTGACTTGCTAAGCATTGCACTGTCTGCAATCTGCACAGCTGTTGTTGGGCACGGGCGACCCGTGGGTACCCGTTACCCGAGTGGGCATGGGTCTGGGCAAAAATTTGCACCCGTCACGGGCATGGGTTTTTTAACGGGCACATCCAATTTTCATGGGCACGGGTTTGGGATAGCAAAACCCAGCGGGTTTATGCCCGTTGCCATCTCTAACCGTGCCTAAATCCTATCATGTCACATTGGAACATCATTAGAAATTATATGAAAACTGACGGTTGGTGGGAGTTTTAAACAAATGCATGGGTCAAAATGCCACAGAGATTATCGTAGGGAAGGAAATCAAATTTGAAACAACCTTTAGGTGGGTTTTTGATATTTTGGCCCCTGATTATCATCGAGCAGTCGTGCACATACAGAGCTATTCGAGTCACAAGATAAGAACATAGCCTACAACTTCGCGCCGAACAAATATTTATTTAACTTTCAGCTCATATAGTGATTTTTATAAATAGTTTATAAAGATCACCTTAAAAAGTCACTCATTTAATTTCTGACTTCTAGAAGTCAAAAGCTGTTTAGAACGGAACAGGCAGCTGCTTTCGCCCTTGCCCAACGGACCACTTGTACGCGCATTCGCACTTTCGTGATGTGCTAAAGCCTAAACAGACTACGACATAAAGCCTAATCTAAAAGCCTTCCTATAACTTGATATACCCGTGAACCGGAAAGCCGATGATGGTACTCTGTTCGAAAGAAAAGAAAGGGCGGCTGACAATATATCAAAGGCAGCACTAGCTGTACTACACACACAAGATTACAGAACCCCATGAAACAGAAAGGCTGCAAGAGGACCGGCCAGTTTAGCAAAAATCGTTCATGTTGCTTTTGCTTTGCTTCAGCATTGCCGTACTTCAGTACACATGTACCCGGGACCTTAGTTCTTGGTGAGAACATGTAGTCCCTACTTCCAGTGCATTTTGTTGACGCTGTGGATATATAGCCAATCGACTATAGAACTTGCTTCAGATCATTCTTTTTTACATGATTTACATAAACTTAACTAATCGGACTGGGAGTGAGTGGGTCAAACTCAGACGGCAAGATTCCAGTGTATTATGGAAGAATATTGTCAAGTCTGTGGTGGACTTGACCTCTACACAACAGACTCCACTCACTCCGAGCGATCAGAGCCAGTAACTAGCTTAGCCGTTGACGAGTGGATCTGTACTTGTTCTTGGTTAAAATATAACTCCACTTGACTTAATAATAGTCTTATCTTCCTGCATATGCAGGGCTTATTTTTTTTCATATGCATCACTCTGACGTCTGTCAGAAATCGTGGACAGCTACTAAAATAAGTTCCTGTTCTGTAACAATGTGATGAGGAAAACCAAACTGAATGTTTTCTTGCTCTATTGTTAAGCTCAAGCAGCAGCAGTGCATATCAAGAAAAAGATCATTTCTAATTAACTAGCAAGCGTTGGTGAAACCTAGCGGTGAGTCAAACTAGAACTTGGTTCAGATCATTCTTTTTTACATGATTTACATAAACTTAATTAATCGGACTGGTTCCCTTGATCCAACTTGTTTTAACGATTGATTCCTTACCCTGGGGTCAAACTCATAATTATTCCGCATAATGATATAAGATCAGAGATAATTTAGAATAACATCAAAACATAAATAAAGAGTTTCACGAATAAGTCACATACTTGTTGATCAATATGAAAAATATTTAATCAACGAACAAAATAGCATATTATTTTAAAGAGTTACCTTGTTTCATAGTAAACCCGAAAGTTACCTTTACAACTACCCAGTAACAGAGTAGTGTTTGGTAATCCCTAAGTAAACTATTATACATGTAGAAAATAATGACGATATCAGGTCTAATAATTCTACGTACACTGTATATGAGATCAACTGATGACACTTAAGAATATAACAATTCTCGCAGTGTCTCATGGTGGGTGAATTCAACTTCGTGTTCTCTAACATGTGTTCATATTTTTGATTTGATATCTCATATCCATGATCCGTGAAATATGATCATCAATCAATACATGTGCTGATCTGTAAATCATAATTATCCCGCATAATGATATAAGATCAAAGATAATTTAGAATAACATCAAAACATGAATAAAGAGTTCCACGAATAAATCACATACTTGTTGATCAATATGAAAAACATTTAATCAACAGACAAAATAACATATTATTTTAAAGATCATAAATATAGAAGCGATACAATCATCTTCATAATTGCCTCTAAAGCATATCCCTAACATCCACTACCAACCTATCCCCTCTGCACATGCACGGCATATGGCACACTCACTTGTCCCCGGGCCAATCAAGATTCCCCTAAACCCTCCAAATTTTCTATATACCACACACTCCTCCACTGTCGCCTTCCTTAGCCAAGAAGCATAGCTACTTACTTAGCTAGTGATGTGCCTGTATAAAAGCTAGATAGTGCCATACAGAGACTCGCCAAGAGTGAGCAGTGGCTGAGCTAGTGGAAATGGAAGTGCAAAGAAGACGCTGCGCGATGCACTTCCAGGTTGCGGCGGTGTCCGTGCTGCTGATGGCGACGGGGCTGCGCGCGCAGCTGAGGGTGGGGTTCTACGACAACTCGTGCCCGGCGGCGGAGCTCGTCGTGCAGCAGGAGGTGAGCAAGGCGGTGGCGGCCAACCCGGGCCTCGCGGCCGGGCTCCTCCGGCTGCACTTCCACGACTGCTTCGTCAGGGTCAGGCAAACAATCGAGACCACCCCATCGAGCGACCAGTTTTGCAGATGCAGTAGCGGCTACGACTTACGAGCGAATTGACCGTGTAGATGTCGCGATCTTGCAGGGGTGCGACGCGTCGGTTCTGATCGACTCGACGAACGGCAACCAGGCGGAGAAGGACGCGGCGCCGAACACGAGCCTGCGAGGCTTCGAGGTCATCGACCGCATCAAGGCGCGGGTGGAGCAGGCGTGCTTCGGGGTCGTCTCGTGCGCGGACATACTCGCCTTCGCGGCCAGGGACAGCCTCGCACTGGTAAATCAATTAGCTATTCGAAGCTCACACTTGATGCTGTCTGCACCAGCAGCATTAGTTAATTAATTACTTGTCACTTTAGTAATCGTGCATTGAGCTTTTTAAAATAGACACGATCATATGAGTGGAATCTAAAGCTGAGCTAGCTAGCACGTAGGACTAGGAAAGCTTAATTATCTGGTCTATGTCCCTACCTTTTTCATGCACACACTGCCTGCAGCATATGATGCCGCACCTGCATGCCAACCAAAAGTAAAGACACTGAAATTTTTTTATCTCTTAATTACTTAAAGTTGTATTTTCAATCAACTAAAATTACAGTTGATTTTTTTGAAGAGGGCTGCAACTTCAGTTAATTGAGAGTACAACTAAGTGTAACTTTAGTTGCATTTTGAATCACCTGAAGTTGCAGCTGTTTTTTTAGAGGGGCTGCAATTTTAGTTGATTAAGAGTGCAACTTCAAGTGATTGAGAGATAAAAAAATTTCAGTTACCATTGCAATAGTAAAACCGAAAATTTTTTGCATGGACCCATCAAAATTAGCACGCTGTTGCTCACTAAATTCTTACTGATGGCGTCGGTCGTCTCGTGTAGACCGGCGGGAACGCGTACCAAGTGCCGGCGGGGCGCAGGGACGGGGGCGTCTCCCGCGCGCAAGACACGAACGGCAACCTGCCTCCGCCCGGCGCCGACGTGAACCAGCTCACACAGATCTTCGCCTCCAAGGGCCTCGCCCAGAAGGAGATGGTCACTCTCTCGGGGGCGCACACCATCGGCGCGTCGCACTGCAGCTCATTCAGCAGCCGGCTGTACAGGTCGAGCCCGACGGCGGGGCAGGACCCGACCATGGACCCGGCATACGTGGCGCAGCTGGCGCAGCAGTGCCCGCAGGGGCCCGCGCCGGCGGGGGGCGGCCCGCTCATGCCCATGGACGCCGTCACCCCCAACTCCTTCGACGAGGGGTTCTACAAGGGCGTCATGGCCAACCGGGGACTGCTGTCCTCGGACCAGGCGCTGCTCAGTGACAAGAACACCACCGTGCAGGTGGTCACCTACGCCAACGACCCGGCCACCTTCCAGAGCGACTTCGCCGCTGCTATGGTCAAGATGGGCGCCGTCGGCGTGCTCACCGGCAGCAGCGGCCAGATCAGGGCCAACTGCAGGGTCGCCTGATCCATCGATCGATGCAATTGTAGAGTCGCGGTTGATTTGCGTTGGACGTACTTGGTAGCTTAGCTTCTTGTTGTGACCTGTACGTAACGCTACGTGCGCGTGTATGGTTGTGCATTCTTTGGCTGATCTGTACTCTTTTTTCGCTGAAGTGTGTTGTCTTTTGAGAGAAGTGTAACTAGCTAAGTGCTCGTGTGCCAAATTGTGCTCAATAAATGGCTAATTGTTTCATAATCAAGGGTAGTGTATAACCGATTGTTTCAGCTCGAGTCAACTCTGGATGTGCTTGAATTTTGAACAGACCATATATGGTTCAAATTAATTGTAAATCACCACACCAAAAAAAAATACCATAAGTGCGTTTTTGCCATTATATTAGGGGTAGCTAGTAAGTTGATACCTCTGCATCAAATACTCCATTGTATTTGGCCTATTAGTTCCTTGAACAGGGCCTAAGGGGCTTTGTTTGGATCATCAGAATTAAGTGTTGACTAGTAAATCAGTACTCAAATGTGACTTTGGGCCTAAAGCTCTCAACCCTGCAAAATTAGGTCCACCGGTTTCAATGGGCTCTGTGGCCAGTTTATTACTGGACCTTCCAGTAGTGGCTTTATATGGAGCCTCCAGGCTAGACAATGACTCTGTTCTTTTTATTTTTGTTTTTCAGCTTTCTGTTTCTCTCACAATTATTATTTATTATACTAATAAATTATAGATAAAAGTTATAAACTGACCACTAAATCATTGAAAGAAAGATATTTTGATGGAATGTGGGAAAAGCCCCAATTGAGCTTAACGTGACGGCTTTTTATGGAGGCCTCGAGTCCTCGATGGGCCTCCTAAAGAAAGCCTTGATACCGCGGTAGGCTGTACCAATCTCGGCGTCGTCGCTCCTTTCCTCTATCGAGTACAGTAGATGTTGGTGGCCTGTTTTTCTTTCTTGACTTACTAGTTAGAGATCTGTACGTTATAATAGAATTATAAAAATGATAAGATAAAACTTACTGTCTGATCAATTTCATACATCAAACATTAGAGAGCAAGTGATAGAGAGAAAAGGGTGACCAGAATACGTGAGGAGATAAAAAAGTGAAGGGGTGGCGGCTGTATCCTGAGAGAGAGAGGGGAGGAGAGAGACGAATGATCAGATAAAATTGAATGGCTGAGAAAAGAGGAAGAAGAACAAATCAACCACCAACTCATATTTTTATAATAGTAAAGAATTCAGGCTAGCTTCTCGATGATCCGGCCTGCAGATGGTGTATCGCGTCATATGCTTTGCATGCATGCATCAACCGATCAACGAATGGTAAAGAGATCCTGCAGCCTTTTTCATGATGCATGCATGCATGTCTCAGCCGCAGCCTGAAAAAAGTTTGTAGTGTCGGATGGTACTCGATCCTATATATACATGCGTTCTTGTTTCAGCGTAGCAATCTTAATTTGCAACATATCAACGTCAGCCCTGGCCATGTTTCCTGTGGATGTCATGATGGGAACCTATTTAATTTTCCCTGGTCCAGTACTGGGTCTCCCTACAGCTTCCATCAAAACGACATACTACTACTCGTGTTTGATCAACATAATGCCACAGGAAACATGAAGAAAGGATACTTAAGTTTTGGTCATGCCATAATGTGCATTTGTTTACGCTACTGATAAATTTCTAACGGCCAAATCTATATATATTAGTTTTTCTAAATGACATGTAGAGGGTGAAAAACATTAAACAGCACAGGTTTAAGGGTTTTTTTGGGTTCATGTTTTTAGTCAAGACATGTTTGCACAAGCTTCAAGTCCTTATTAATTTGCTAAACATTTCTTGCAGTTAATTAATATATATATTAACTTTCTTGGTATAAATTATGATTCATGGTAAAACAAAATACTACCTATATTTCATGAAAAAAATATATTGGCGTCGTGAAGGCACTTTTTTTTAGTTCTCCTAGCTAGTTATCAGCTGATAATTTAATTTTCAGTTCAAAAACCTACAAGTAGGTTAGATAAAAATTCAAACCTCTACAACCTACAAACGGGACCATCCTGATTAGAGAGCCACGTTCTCGTCTTATCGAGATTTTTCTAAAATCGACATAATTTGATTTAATATTATTTTATTGATAGTTTAGAAGTATTTTTAGAATCGAGCTAATGAGTTAAGTTGAGCTGAGCCAAAACAAAATTTAATTTCATCCGAAATCAACCCATTCAATGTTTAACCAATTAACGAGTGTAACTGAAGTAATTTTGAACCGATTTAACGAGTTCTACTAACAAGTTTTTTTCTACCGCTAATCATGATGCCCGGTTCAAGAGGGCTCGAGTTAATAGAAGGCAATGAATAGCCTGATCTTTACGAAAATGTACCATCACCTAGTCTCTCGGTCACCGCAAGGCAATTAACTCGTGACATGCTTTAGTCGACTCACGTGGATTACGCTCAAATCAGCAATCCACACCAACCGTATACACACTCGACGAATTCAACACGAAACAACACGTCGGCAAGTGATTCCTCTTCGCAAATTTTGGCACCCTACTTGGTGCATCCCCACACCTCCCAGGCCAACAACAAGGGAGAAGGGGATGGATGGATGAAGGTATCTGTCTAGGCAGCTAGCCCTTGGGTGTTCATAGCCAGCCATCATGCTAGCATATGCATGCATGCCGACAGGGCCGGTCTCCCATCCCTTTGCCTTGTGGGGAAACGCGCGAGAGCATGCAGCCTGGCTGGCCGCAGATCGAGGAGGAGCGCAGCGATGCGGCCAAAAATTTTCCGCTCTCGAGGGCCGCGCCTAGGGTCGCTGACACGTGGTCCCCGGCGAACATATCGAGCCCACGTCGCGTGGTGTGCAGTAATGACAAGGTCGCAGTTTAGATCGCGTCCCGCTCTGCGCATTGGCTAACGGCGCGCAGTTTTGTCTCGACTGAAGCCTTCGTCCACTCGTTTGATCAACTTGTGCTCCATGACAGATGGGACCGGAGTTCTACTGGGCCCCCATGGCAGAGAGGGAGAGTGGTCGCAGTTCTCGGCTTGATGGAATTAATGGCGTCACAGGTGACGCGTGGGTATAAAAAGGGAATGAGAGCCTGCGCTTACGCCGCCGACGCGTGCCTGCTGCCGCTGCCGGGTGGGACCACCTCTACTTGGACCTTAGAACATTGCCGTGGGCCCCAGTGGTATTTCTCGGCCACCCCACCGTCCCGGGCTTGCGCCTGCAATTTTGCACTCTTGAGAGAATTTTCTGTCGGTTTTGCTTGTAGAAATGCCTCGTATATCAACTCTTAAAATGATTTCACTAAAAGGAAAATATGTAATAGATTCTAAATAGAATACACAAATCTTGAGATAAAAGTCATAAAAGAAAAGACCTATAAAGATCTTGAGAGATAAATTGGACGATGGATGAGACAGAGGGATGTCTCCTTTAGAGGTGGAAATCCATTTCCGTTTCGCTATAACCTATATACTAACAAAAACGAGATTCTATTTGCGACAGTTTTTGTTCCATACAAGACGGCCGGTGTCCTCCAGACTGCACGATATGATGCATGTTTCTTTCGGCCAATTGAGCTAATCATGAGCTACCTTATTACACTCTTCGAATCTTGCGTGCCTGCACTTCTCGAAGGTGATTCATCAAGGCCTTGGACTCGTTGTAGATAACTAAAGGTCATCGTTAACCGAATCGTTAATTACTCGGTTTATCAAGGAATAAGCTTAAGATCTTGACACATAGAGATCCCAAAACCAGTCTTTTGTTGCCTGCCGAAATATAGCTTCATTTACTTTCGCCTTTTTTTTATTTCTCCCAACAAGGTGAGTGGTCCATGCATGGCACAGGCTAGCTAGCTGCTAGCTAGCTGTGGGATCGCTTTGTGAGAGCTAGCTAGTGTCGATCTCCTAGCTATACTAACATCTTAATTACTACGGCATTGCCTGTGACTTGTGAGCATGCGACATAAAGTATTATTTATCCAAGTACAGTATCGAAGATGAACAATATGTACTAATGAGCTCGGTGCATGGCCTTAACTTGAGAAATTACTGGGATATCAACATCATCATCTTTCGATAGGGACGCACGCTTTAAACAAGTCTAAAGTCTTGTACAATAATTAATTCTCATCAAGATTTAATGGAATAAACGATCTGGCCCTAATACGTGTGTACTTTCCGCATGTTTCTGAACTTTGGAGGTGCCGGTGCGTACCGGGCACCATCCCTAGCTCCGGCCCTGTTCCTAGATCTCAATGCGTGCCGACAGGGCTGGCCGTTGTGAGGTGTGTGTACGTACGTTGCCCTGGCTTAGCTATCGAAAGGACGTGAGCTTCCCCACCTAAAAGGCTTTATGTCCCAATCCCAATCTACACGGTACATACGTAGCTGTCGAGGAACAACGTGACGTTCTGTTTAGAACACAGTGGCTTCGGATGCCAGATTGGTGCACTAGCTACCAAGTGGCCGGCCTTCGTTATCGTCATTTGGCATGCGATTACCTGTTTTTTCCTTCGAAGCAGGCAGCTTTTGGCTTTTGCTATAGTACCTAACTTTCAAATAGAGTATTTTCTTAAAACGGGATCTACATGTTAAACGATCTACATGTTAAAAACCCAATATCTGTACCTGCTAAAATCGCAAGTGAGTATCAATCTCTCCGTAATCTGTACCGTACATAGCTAAAATTTAAAAATTTCAGCCAAAAAACATAAACCGCAGCCGAAAAGAACAGTCCTATATATATGTATTTCCTTTTCCTCACGTTTGCAGCCATATAATATGCGCGTGCGTTGGAACAGGGAAACACGATGGAGCTAGCTAGCCACCGGTACGTACGATCGATCGAAATGTTGCTCTCGATCGAGTAGTATTACTGCTCCACTTATTTGGCTAAATGGGATGCTATAGTATTGCTTGGATTCTAGACCACACAGATGGATATCTATATACATCTCAGTGTGAGAGAACTAGCTAGAGAGCATCTTGGGGCCTTTCGGTTGCAACTAGCTAGATAGCTAACTTGCAGGCTAGATTTGACGGGGACAGCTGCGAATCACAGAACGCAACGCGTCTGGTTTTGGATCGATGTCACAACGAGTAATACTATGTCCAATGAGTAATCAAATATCTAGAATGTAATACACACCTGTTGGCACCATATTATCAGTGTACATCGAGTTACACTAGTATATAATGCATGTTGGCCGAAATCATAACACTTTAGGGTTAACTTTTGTGCCGAAGTGAGGACGAAAGCCTAAGTGAGATGCTACGCACGCTTGCTTGCCCTACGTGGGGTTAGGATTTGAGCAAATTTTGGACCACAAGGTGTTACGCAGAGCTATTAAAATTGTATAACAAGTACAAATTATATGTGTTAGAGTTGCACTATAACACATATCTATTTCAAATATCGAGATTTAATTGTGTATTATTAGCACCCAATTTACCATATATGTAATAACACGGAATTTAAGCTAGTTACAACATATACATATCAATTTTAGGTTTACTGTCACATATGTAATCCATGCATCAAACACATGTTTGTGCCATACTTTAAGAGAAAAAATAAGTCAGGGATGCATATCCGCAATTTCGTTGTTGTGTACTTTTGAACAGACAATTTTTCTTATGTATAGCATACTTTTTTTTTATAGAAAATATATAGGATGGTCCATGCCCATATATATAGATAGGATAATGACACTAGCAAATATGTCACGCGACCATCCTTTATTGTATATGGTGGTTAGGACCATTTACAACATAACCTGTCTCCATTGGAAGTAGCCATTAATTTGAAAATTCACCAAATGAACATAAGCACCCCAATTTGCTATAAACCGAATTTATATGCAGCTAATTGAAGAATATTTGAATGGGAGCAGTAACTATATGCTTAGGAGGCACAGCAAGTTAGCTAGTTTTACATGTATGACAGCCATATCATGCAAAGTACTACAAGGTTTACATTCACCTCGACAGCCTCCGATAATTTGTAATGAAATCTGAATCGATCAAAGAGCTCTCTACAAGAAAGACTAGCTAGGCATTAAACTCATTTTTCTATAACAAGATTTGCAGAGAGAACTTAAACATTTAAACTCATTTTTCTATAACAAGATTTGCAGAGAGAACTTAAACATTTATATCATCGATCGATCATTATATGATATATGCATGTTTCAATGTGTGTGCACTGCTACTATATATGCAGATTTCATCAAAATTACGCTTTTCGAGCAATTAAAGATTCTTTTTCGGTAATGCTATGGATGCACGCTGCCTTCTATCCCCGAATTAACCACTTATTACTATACAGACATTTACTACATATGCTGTTCTTCAGAGTTAAACTATTATTGATTCACTGATTCAATGCACAACAATATCATTGTGGACGATATGTACAGTGTTGTACTTTCTGCATGATATATGCCTCAAGCAGGAATCGGGATATTAATTTAAGAACTGAACCGGCTGAATTTCTGATGAATCTGGCACGAATTACAGAGTGCTGCGCAAGATGCAGCAAACAGAGACAGAAGTGGAACAGAACATCAGATGCAGCAGGGAAAGAACTGCACAAGAACCAAACCAACAGTAAGGAGAGCGTTGTATTTTATAATCCGAATCTGGTCGGATCTGACTACTTCTAGTCGGATCCAACAGTTCTTTCCAACTACTTGAAGAGTCTAATCAGATTTCGCTTAAGCAATGCAAACTAGTCGGAGGTTAATTATGATTGTGATCATATTTGTGTCCGTGATGGATTCTACGCCGACTGGACCCAGACATGGCTACTCAAGCCACTTCCGACTACAACCCTTCGCCATTATCTCTGAGACCCTTAGAGTAGGTCTCTGTTTTATTACCGACTAGAACTCTGTTCTTTTTTCTATGAGTGACTCTTATTTTCTACCCTATATATGTACCTGTAGTCGCACAGTTGAGATATGCTAAAGTTCACTGTGCTTGTAATTCTACTCATATAGTGCATTCCGTCTTTGTGCGTCCATGGTTTTTCTCGAAAGGGTGTTCCACGTTAAATTCTTGTCACCGATTATTTTGATCTTCTGTTTTGCCTGCAGTTTATAACAAGTGGCTTATAGCTCCAAGTTTAAGATCAAAACCGCTGCCCTAGGAGGAGAGACTCTCAGGGGCGGCCATCGCACAGACAAGACAGCCCTACGCGTCACATAGGAGTAGCATCACGGACTCGCCTCAACTCCATTCCATGACTCGACTCCATACTGAGCATCGACCTACGCTCTACCTTAGTGATTGTTCCAGCGTCAGGTTTTGCCAACATCATCACCCGCGCCGTCCCCCACCACCCATGGCGTCGTACTGCACAATCTCCGTCGATGATCTTCCGCCTCAGTTGATCATCATCGTCCATCAAGAAGCTATGTTGTTAACTCTACATTTTTTGTTAGAGGTGAAGTTCATTGCAATTCAACCCGTTGTACCTATATTCAGCAACATCTATGTAGGATTAATCATTGATAATTTCTTTGACGATTCGTCATCTACTACATGTTACTGTGGCAAGATCTGTATATATAGAGTCTAAAGTGGAGTTGTAGGTTTTCAATATAATTTGGGATATGCTTAATTGAGGAGACTTTAAAGAAGAAAAAATGTCAGTTGTGGGGATAATTGAATTTGGTGTTTCGTTCACTATTTGGATATGTTGTAATTTAGATTGCTTGTGCAGTCATCATGGAGGAGTTTATTACATTTTCTTTTTCACTACAGGAGGAATTCGGCTCAAGGTGGAGATTGTTGTATTTTGTGATCTGAATCTAGTTGGGTCCAACTACTGCTGGTCTTTTCGACTGCTTGAAGAGTCTGATTAGGTTTCACTTAAGCAATGTGAACTGGTTGAAAGTTATGATTGTGATCATTTTAATGTTCATGATGAACTCTGCGCCGACTAGAGTCATACGTGGCTACTCTGTGCCGACTGGAGTCATATAACTACTTAAAGCACTTCCGACCACAACTCTTCACTATTATCTTTTAAGACTCTCCGATCAAGGTGTTATTCACATCTTCGAGAAGGTTACTGTTCCAATTTTTGAGTATGTCTCTGATTTATTGCCGACTAGGACTATGTTCCTTTCTCCGATAGGGACTCTTGTTTCCTAGTGTATAGATGTACCATTGTAATCACACAGTTGAGATACGCTGAAGTTCCATATGCTTGTAATTCTCCTCGTATAGTTAATTATTTCTTAGTGCATCTATGGTTTTTTTCTGAAAGAGTTTTTCTTGTTAAATCCTTGTCTCCTATTATTTTGATCTTCTATTTTGCCATACATTTTATAACAGATAGCACTACTAGTTGCAGACTTGCAGATAGATGTGGCTATATATGAATGATGCATGCATGCATCTGAGTAGGAGATCGAAGGATTAGGATCTTACCTCTAGACCTCTAGTCCTCCGGTAACTGCCTCTATTAGACTATTACCTTGCTTAGGGAGGAGAGGCTGCAGGTGATCTGCCCAGATACTGCTTCAAGAAACTAAAAAAAGTGCATGTCCACATGTATATAGCCAAGCAAGATATACATATATTGGGGAGTAATTGTTATCATATGCAGGGAGCACAGTGTTGTGATTCTTACTGAACTCGATCAGAGTATTTGCAGTTATAAGGTTTGGGATTGTAGATAGGAAACCACAGTTCTAGGTCTCGTATTCTCCAAATTAGATCGACTCGAGTAGAAAAGAACAATAGACCAGTTTAGCACAGCAAGCAAATTATATGAGCATGGTATCATCAAGAAATAGTTCATCTCACTGTTACAGATGCAGTACTGGAGCTATATACGTACGCAGCTGCTCCAAAGATTGCCTCTTGATCAGTTCGCTTGTCAGTACTAGTGTTTGATCTCCCTTTGCTGTTCCTTGCCTTGAATTCACAATCCAAGATCCAAAGAGCACATCTCCTTCCCCACCGTCGACGAGGACGGTGAAGGCAGCTGCAGGAGCGCCGACGCGGCCGTCCGCGTCGCTCTGGCGCCGTCTTCGCCGTCCTCCATGACCGGGCAATCCAGGTTCACCCCGAACAGCCGGACCCGCTTGTGCCTCGTCGCCTCCACTGCGGAAGCCGCGACAGGCACGGGCACCGGCTTGAGAACCACCGCGGCTGGCATCTGCGGCCGCAGGAACAGCACATGCCGGTTGGACTCCGCGGCTGAGCTGTAGGTGCTGTAGTCCCGCCACGGGCAAAGGTACACGGATGGGAGTGGCAGGCGCTGCGACACCGGCGGCGGGAACACCATGGCGCTGGCGTCCTGGCGGCGGCGGCGGAAGTCGATGAAGAGGCGGCCGCGGGCGGCCTCGCCGACGCCGCGTCCGAACGAGACGGTGTCGCCGGCGCCGAGGCGCTTCTCCTTGACGAAGCGGCTCCAGCCCTTGGTCATCACGTAGCTCTGGCTGCTGTTCCAGTAGGAGTACCGGAACCGCCACGCCTTCCCGGTCCGGTCCTCGAAGCTGAGCACCAGCCCCTTGCCGCCGTTCGCCGCCGCGGCGTCGAGCGGGAAGTAGCGCTCGGCGTGCTGCTTGGGGATGACCAGGCGGTTCAGCTTCCCCGCGTCGCTCGGGGTCACCACCTTCTCAAACATGTGCTCCTTCTCCACCGCCGATGCCGCGGCCCACGACCCGGCGGTGGCGCAAGCCCTCTCGGAATCCTCCGCGGCGGTGCTGTGGGAGATTGGCGCGAACTCCATGGGCTCTCGCCTCTCGAGCTCGAGCTGCTAGCTAGCTGTTGACTTTGACTAGTATGCTATTTTCTGGGAGCTGGGATGGTATGTAACAGTACTCTGCCACTACTCTTAGAGAAGGGTTTATTAGGGCTGTTAGCTTATTATAATACACTGGGAGTTTTCTGAGTAGAGGATGTTTTTTGGAGGAAATTTGAAGTACCTTACATACCAAAATAAGATACTACTATAGAACGTCATCGTTAAAATAAAGAATAAATAATAAAAGCAACAGTAGAAGTCGCAAGGAAATTAAAACTTTAAGAGTACTTCATTAGAGAACTAGCGAAAGCTGAAATAAATGTTTGAAACATGAGACTGATCTATTTCTAACCAAATAAAAATAAATAAGATAACAAAAATAGTGGCAAGTCACGGTGCTGAAAACTCGAGTGCTCCTACCTATACATATTTCTATCACTCCACTGGCCTTTTACCTGAGAATAGAAAGAGCAAGCGTGAGATTTGAAAATCTCAGCAAATACCCAACAATGGTCACAAGTAAAGTGTGTAAAGAACAAGTAATACAAGCAAATAATTGACATAGGTTAAGTGCTATGAAACTAGGTTACCAGAAATACTGATAAGGATTAGAGATCGAGACAACAGGAATGGTGGAATCAAAGATACTTGTTATTTAGCAAGTTATGACAAAGGCATTGGCGATTGTTTCCTACATACCAGATTATACGAGAGTAGTCAGGCATGTTATTGTCCGTGACTGTATAACCGCAGACAGGGCGTAATATCCAGAGTAATGAGAGTGTACGGTCTCCCGTACGTTACCAGGTGGGTGAAAATCTCCCCTATATGTGGTAACTTCAGGCCAGGTAACTGTTATTTTTATTATTGAGTTATCTGAGATGAATTTAAGGGAACTAAGGAAAGACTAAGATAAAATTATGAGAAATGAAAGGATTTACTTAGGTTGGAAATGAGGAGGCGTGATTCCCGATATGAGGACGATGTGGAATGATAAAATGGTGATAAATACATGATAAGTGATTATTAGTCAGATTGGTATGTATTGTATATAAATTCGTCATGGCTCACATTCAACATATCATACAATTAATGGTTCATGATAACAGGGAACTAAGGTATAGCAGCTCTAATGTTAAAAGAGTGCTAATGGTTTAAACCTAAATTAAACATGTCCATACGCTACCCCATTAATGATTAAAGCATTAATTCTAAATCACAGATTAAAAGCAATGCCCGCCAGTTAATTTGAGCAATATCCCGGCCTTGGTTCCGTAAACTTAACTACGTTCGGTCCTGTGTAGACATGTGCTTAATAAAGTAATTAACCTGCAGAGAGCTGGCCTGGTTCTCCTCCTGGGATGAATAAAGTAATTAACCAGTTGCATCGTAGATTCATCTAAATTATGGGTCAAAACGGGTGAACCGCTTGCCCTCTGGGCACTTGCAGACCAAATATAATGGTGACCACAGAATGCATGCACTGCGCGAGATAATCCATCGTACATCCTGATTCATACCGCTGACCATACTCCGATCCTTTCGACCGTAGCAGAGCTAGCAGATCGATCGATCGAGCATGGGCGCGTGATGTGCACAATTAAGTGGGTCATATTGTTAGCAAGCTAATTAAGATAGAGGCCCCAATTAATTAAAGAGATACTGCATGCACTTTTTCTTATACGTGGGATCGATCACGTCCACGGAGATAAGATCATGTGGCATTTTCCTAACCCTAACCGACCTCGCAGTCCAAGACCGGCAGATTCCGTGGGGGCACCGGCCGCCGGAGTGCGTACTAGCTACATGATATATTATTGGCATGAGCGAGCTAATTAAGGCTCTGATGTGAAGTTAATTTGATGTGGACAAAATGTACAGAAACAAATTAATCTGTGTTTAAGCATGTCTATATGCATGCATATGCATGGCTATGCAGCCTATGCTTGATTGCAATCTCAAGCTTTGAGTGAATGACGAATCTGGACTTGAAGTAAATGCCCTTGTCTATATGCTGAGGTGACATATAATCATGTGGCATATATAGGCAGCAGCAAGTACAATCAAAGATCTTAAGGTATCCTTTTGAGATGTTAAGGTCGATGGAAGCATATATTAGGTTACCGGTTCCGGACACCCAACACCTGCAATCATAATGCTCAGAGTCAGAGATGAACCATGCGTTGATCATAGCTAGCGTACATGCATGCGTTGATCATAGCGTACATACATATCGATGCATGGATTAAAGAAGGTGGAACAGCCTTTGCTTTTCTCAGGCTTCATCTTTGATCTTCTATGCAAATGCCATGTGTCTATACGTTGCACAGCTAAGCGTAAGTACGCAAAACATCAAGATTATTAACACTGATGAGATTGCTTAAAGTAGCACTGAAACAAAGAGTGAATCGCATCATCATGATTCATGACCATCTACTCGCAACAGAGCTAGAAATAAACCAAAACTTTGATCCTGTGTATGCAGGAGAGAGCCGAGCAGAAGTTCATAATTTAATTTGCTTGGTTTGGTCGGTGATCCAATATTTCTTTCTGTACGATAGATAGTGAAGATTAGAGGGGTGAATGATCTTTATCTCTTGTTCTACCTGAACAAAGTCGAGGTTCTTTGGTTTCTTCACTTAGTTAACTATGAAAAACTAATAAGATTAGATACATAAATAAAACATGCATAAAATAGAAGCCAACAATTTCTCTGCAGTAATAACCGGAGTGCACTCCAATTTCGCCGCGGCGCGCCGCCGGTCCCGTCCGATCCCCACCCTGCACGCGCTGCAGCCATCGGCGACGGCCGCACCCACGCATATACGAAGTAGCATTCTCAACTTTTGGTTGCTTTTGATCCGCATTCGCTGGGAGTATATCTGCAATAATTGATGAAAACTCCGGTACGTATAGCTATTAGATATGATAGATAACTCATGGATAGATCCACAGATAGACCATACGGTATGTTCACATGATGACCACTTGTGCAGGTTATTGATCATACAGAAAAAAGGAAAAAGGGTGAAGGATATGGCGTGTTCCTTCTTTATAATAGCATATATACAATAAGCATGAATTTTTTTGAAGCAACATGAGGTGAAAATAGTTGCACTTGAGCTTCTGGCTGCCTTGATTGGCTATTTGCCAGGATGGAAGAAGTTCTCCTTCAGCACATGCTCCCACTCTGGCGGAAATCCATCATACTGGTGAACTGAAGAGGAGATCAAGGGTGTTTCTTGAGAGCCTGCTGTGCAAACATGAGAGTCTCCTGTAGTTTGAGGCCAAGGATGGTTTACAACAAAATCATCTTCACGTTGGACTGCACTTTTGTTATTCACTTCATCAGATGGAGGTGCTACATCGGTTGTGCCCATTGACCCATCAACATTATTCTCCGCATCACCAATGGTGTCTAGGCCACCAACAGAATCTTGTTCTTCCGAGCGGTCTGCCAAATCATCAGAATGCAGAGGCTTTGGGCACCCCTCAGCAATGCTTGTAGTATTGCCAATGCCTTCATTCAGAACTTGTATTTTGGCCACAACACCATCTTCATCCCAATTTGAGTGATCACTGCATGCTTCTTCATGCTGCTTGCTGACATCACCCAAGGAGTTTATATTATCATTACGGCGCTTCAAAATTCTCAGCCTAGCCATAACAGCTTCATCAACCTCATCTGCTCTGTTTGTACATGCATCTGGCTGGTGCTTGCTGCTTTCCTGACCCAAAGAGGTTATATTATCAGGACGGGATTTCAAAATTCTCAGCCTAGCCATGACAGCATCATCAACCTCATCTGCTCTGTTTGTACATGCATCTAGCTGGTCCTCGTTGCTTTCCAGACCCAAAGTGGTTATACTATCAGGATGGGAGTTCAAAACTCGTCTGGCCAAAACAGCATCTTCAACCGCAGATGATTTATTGCTTGCTTCTTGCTGCTCCTCACAGTTGTCCTCGCCAAAAGAGCTTACATTATCAATACGGGACCGCAAAACTTTCAATCGAGCAAACACATCAGCATCAACACAATTTGCGATGCTCCTATTAACCACAGGAGATTGCCTGTCACCACTATCTCCATGACATTGCAAGGTTGCAGCACAGGCAATACTTTCTTTGGCATGATTTTGTGGTTTGCTATTAGATATGGTTGAGCGGGAGGTTTTACCGCCTTCTGGCGACTCAACAGGAACTGCATTGACAAAAACATTTACATCTATGAGGAAATATTAAGCGTATAGAAAACTCGGTAAATATCCAAATACATTAGTTCAAAATCCCATCTTGATACCTGTTTGTGTGTTGTTGTGACCTTTCATTGTTGCAAGCTTCGTACGGGCCAGTTGAAGCTCATATTTGAGTGTACATGCCGAAGCTTCTGCTTCAATCCACAATTTTTTGTAAATCAACGCTTGAGAAACTTCAGCATCATCAAGCATCTTATCCTCTGGGAGCTTAGTAAGAGCCTGAAGGCAAGAGTCCAACATAAGGTGCATGCTACGGAGGAAAATATGGTCTTGGTTCAAATTAAGAAGCAGCACGGTATTCCAAATAATGACCGAAGCTACCTGTGAAATGGAGGTTTTGAATTCTGAATCAGTGTTCTCTGGCACTGAGTGTTCATGCATTACCACCCAGTTGTTCCTCAAGTAGCTCATATTTTCTAATTTTATTTGACTGGAGTTGCTCAAGCCATCATCAGCTTTTAGTATAACCTTGTGTGAGATAGGAAACTGAAATGAGTAAAAACTAAGAGACAAGCAACCCTTATCTATATTTAATGTCTGAAAAGCAGCATTGCATTTGCATGCCACTTGAGGCGGAACTAGTAAAGGAAGTATATATGCCCATTTCTTGATTCATATTAGAACACGTGGTACTTATACTCAAAGGGGAAATGCATTCTCATTGTCATCACAAAACACACATCAACAAAATAAGATTACATGTCTATTGTATCATATAACCAAATCTGTAAAAATATGACGCAGAATAGATTTCCACATAACAACATTGTGTACCAGGTCAAGGAAATAAAAGTAAGAAAACTTTTTTGCCATAAATATGAGTCATATACTCATACTACAATCATTGGTTACATTTGAACTTCTAACAACTTTCGTAATTTCCATCGAAGTTAAAAATCAATATGTCTCAATCTCATCTTGAGCTTGAATAGAACAAGTCAAGTGATCCAGTTACGTAATGGTTTTCATGAAATATAGTTTTTGGTGGTAGCTGTGCATAAAGTGTTGTCACTTGTCAGACATTTAGGATGGTCATTTTGTGGTGCAGGTCTAGTATTTTAGATTGTAAAATTGGAGAAGTGGAAATACCAGTTACCATTCTCTGTTCATTTTTTGCTCAGGTTGTTAAGCTTTCTGTAGTACTGGCAGCTTTCCTTTGGCCTAAAAAATGATATGTAAATATGTGAATAAAAGCATTTCCAGAGCATACCTTGCTTCTTTTGGAACTAGCAGCTTCAAGATTTTGAATCACTGATTGAATAAGCTCCTCTTCATATTCCTGTAATGGAGAGCCACCATTGCAAGTAGATAGAAGCAGTGCTGACAAATTGTGCATTAGCTTCAGAAATGTTGCCTGTCCCCAAGAGCTGGAGTCAGAAGACATCTTCAACATGTTCTCCTCAGCACCTGGATAACAGTGTGTGTGTTCTTGACCTCCTTTCATACGTATTTGAAAGTGTGTGCTTTCCTCTGCCTCTACAGCTTCGGAAGAAATATTCCTAAGTAGGCTTTCACTTGTCAGTCTCTCAACAGGAACTCTAGGAGCACCACCAATAGGACTTAAAACTTTTTTACTTGCTTCTTCTGTTATGCTCACAATATGGCTGAGAGGACAAGAACTTTCCTGTTGACTTGTAATTATCACATTCTTGGAATCTTCTCCAGAATCATAACATTTCTGTCTTCTAGCTTGTTGTTCTTCAGGCAAATAACTAGCATGGCTAGCCATATCATTATTAACCCTGACACCGATCGGAGGTACTTCTCTATGATCATCAGAGTTTTTTCGTCTCACAGGTAATTTGAACATTTTTAAAGGGTCATTCTCAGAAAATGATGCTTCCTGGTGTTTGGAGAATAGCCCTGAATACTTAGAACTCAACTCTGGAAGCTTTTGGCTTTGACGTGAATTATTGTAGTCACTTGTTCCTTTCACAGAATGGGAAATAGCATTACCAAATGAAGGTCGGTATGCGACTGGTGTGCCCTTCCAACATGGTGAATCAACAATGAGGTTATTTACCTCAACCAACTCCGATGAAAATTCGCGAGGCTGAGCAAAACCAACTTCAGATGGAGAAACACTGGGATTCAAATTTCTCAAATCATATTTCATTTCAGAAGGCTGTTGCACAGGTCGCCCATTTCCTAAACACTCAGCAACATGGTGGTTCTCTCCAAGAGAGAAGAGTGGCTGACTCCCCCCTGTTGTCATAGGGCCCACAGTGTTGCTCCAATTTCCATGGTGCTTATCAGCAGTCTTATATCCAAGATCTTTTTGCTCATTGCACATGTAATCAAGATTGATTCGACAAGGATTCATGTATGGAGAAAATGAGAAAGAACTTTCCTCGGAAGTGTCATTCATCGCTGGAACCATTCTTTTGGCCACTTCAGATGAATTGGCAGATGACATAGACAGGATAGGAGTCTGTGTATCTGAAGATGACGAAACCTGTGTCATGTATTTGTCGTAAGCAGAGCCTGAAGCATACTGATTTAAATCTTGTCGCAGATGATAACGTCCTGTGTCTTCAGCACCAATATGATCAAGCAATTTACTCACAAAGGCATTCTGTTGCTGACAATGAACTGATAGTCCAAAGCCATTGGAGAGGACCTCTGAACTTTCTCGACAAGTTCCTGGATGCTTCTCACTTATTGACTTTGAACTCTCTGATCGTAAGGGGTGTAGATCCACAAAGTTACCGAAGTGACTCCCAGAGTATATGCCATATGGAGCATTATCAGAAACTTCACCTAGAATATGTTCAAAATTGCCAGAAATCATGAAACCATCAGAATTAGGTACAACCATTGTTTGGTTTATGTCACGCAGCTATGTATCCCAATCAAATAATATACTCACTGAAACTTGTGTAGTGCACATGTTTCTAATTCTACATAAGTATAGAACAATCGCGTGTATCTACACGGATTTTCTGTCTTGTTAACCATTGAACGCCATAAAGCACAAAATTTTCCGTTGGTACTATCCAATTCATCTTTTTCTCCCTTTCTAGGACAGTATCTAACAAGTGGCATACATATAGTTGCTAATTCTCCAGTTAAAATCCTATTAACAGAATCTAGCATGCTTCTTAATGTTTGAGTGCGTGCACACATGTAGCCTAGCTAGGGTTCTAAGAAAGAAGACGACGATAGTCTAGCTGAGTGCCTTCGGTTACCCATCCCAAAACGACAAAATGTAAAATTGAAAATCATGTGCTCTTTGATGTGCCAACGGCCAACCCCATGACCACTGGATCTCCAGCGAGGCAACACCAGAAGGCGCCCACCCAAACTGATGAACTCCGTTTCCACGCGAGAGTATGCAAGTAAAACTGTAATAGACTGGCTTGCGTAAGTAAAATGCATTCGTCTGGGGTTCAATTCTGCATAGATACTATCACGCTAGTACGCATCACCAACCGATCAAACCACTGCAACGCTTCACCCAACAATTATGCAACACATGAACCAAAAGCCAACAGAAGATGCTACTCCCAACGCCAAGGCACTCCCGCATCTACCGATCGCACGTTCACTAGCAGTAACTGGCCTTGATGCCAGATCAAGCCGCTCGTTACCTTTATACCCCGGCGAGGCGGCAGGGGCGACGGGGGCCATGTAGCTCACGGGGGGTTCCATCCACGACGCGCTCCCCCACTCGCCGGTGGCGTAGAGGGAAGGGGCGGTGGGGAGATCGAGGCTCGGGCTGGGGACCGCAAGGTCGGCGGGTTGGGGGCCGTCGACGGTGAAGGGGGCGGAGGAGGTGGAGAGGGAGGAGAACGCCGCGTGCGGCGGGGGAGAGCCCCGGCGATCGCCCGAGTAGGGCAGCATCTCGCCGGCGGCGAGCCGCCGGTGGGCTTGGGTGGAGCGCAGCGTGTGCGCACTGGCACTGGCGCCGTGGGCTGGTCTGGTGCGCAACGCGTGCGTTTCGGGTGGAGACTTGTGTGGTTTGGTAAGCAGGAGAAGCGTGTGCTGGGCGAGAAAGCCGAGAGCGATACGGGCTGCATAGAGGCCCATCCCTTTCGCCCGGGCCGTGAAAGGCCGCGGCCTCGTAGTTTTTGATCCAGAATTGGGCCTTTCTTTTTAGTTTTAGCTTATGATTTTTAATAACTGTAACTCATAGCTTTTAAACTATCTTTGAGATAAAGTTTGAAGTAATAGAAACTCACATGTAGTTTTGACCGATATAAATGAAGTCACTATAGTGCACTGTAATCAACTTGTAGACCTTGCTTTAAAAAGACACTGTTTAAAAGCCAATTATTGTAGAAAAATCAAGAAGTAATATTTAGAAGTTGAAAAGAAAAACCCTTTAATTGCCATCTAGGCACGGACGCAGCATCCTGGTCTAGATCTTACGATTAAGTCCAACCCCGTTTTTTTTTGTAAAAGCACACCACTTTGTATGACGTATCAGTGGCGAGGAACTCGGCTTATGAATTATGATTTATGAACCTCCTATTGTTGCAATGGGCCTGCTTTGATCTGAAGGTAAGATATGCATGTGTAGGAGAGAAGCCTATTCTTTACGGTATGGTGGACTGGTGATCACTTAAGAACTCAAGATACAGCAATTATTTCTCCCAAGCCGGCATTCTCTTTTTCCTGTCACAAAACCCCTCTTCGCTTCACATCAGATTCCTGGCGAAAACTAGCGAGACCATTTTGGGTTCGCCCACGGTTCTTTGAAATGGAGCATGTACTTTCACTCGATCACTACGCTGCTTACTCTGCATCTCTGACTGTCGCTTAAATACTGGTCAATAGTTTAACCAGTTCGGCTCGGTAGGAAAATAAATAACCCTAGTTTCTTGCAACTGGTCCACCACGCAGACCAACGGCGTCGCGCAGCCTCGTGCGTTGCCCAGCCGGCCGGCCAGCCACCGTGGGCGCGCGTCAGCAACCCGAAATGCCCGCAGCAGCAGCGAACTCTAGAGCGCGAACTAGTAGAACTCCGTCCTGCCAAACAGCCAACCCGTTGGTTCGCAGCGCCGATAGCTCACAGAGACAAGCTTTCGCCCATGCAGCTTGTAAACGACGGCGACATAGCAGCGGCCTGCTCTGTCGACTTGAGCCAAATAGGCCAAGCCCGGGAGTAGACTAGTGTTGAGTGTGTGGGCTTTAGGCTGGCCCATATGGCCTAGGCTATGAGTATGTAAATAGTGTATTGAGCGCTCAGTGAAAAAATATACAGAAAAACCTACATGGTATCAGAGCCGGTACCCTAGGCGGTGACGCTGGTGTCGCTCGACTGCGCACTGCTTGGATTGTGGCGGTCGAGAGGGAGCGAAAGAAGTCGGTGGAGAGGAGCTAGCGGCTGGAGGAGCTGCTGAGCTGCTGCCGCTGGTTAGGGAGCCGACGGAGAGGAGGTGTGGCGGCAGGATTTGAGGGTGGCCTCGATCCTCTTGTTGTCAGCGGTCGGGAGCTCCCGAAGCTGAGGAGCCTAACGTCCTGGAGGTTTTGAAGGCGCGTGTCGAGAGCCGGTAGAGGAGCTCAGCAGCGGTGAGGCCATAGCGGAGCTGGCGAGGGCAGAAGTGGAACCGGTGGGATCAACGACGTCGGGAGCATAGAAGTCGGCGATGTCAGTGGATTCAAGGCCCGTTCGGAGGCATTTAGCGGGCTCTTCATGGACGAGGAGACGACTTTGAGGTGGAGGAGCCGGCAGTGGCTTCGGCTTTGAGGCGGAGGATTTCGGCTAGGGAGGTGAAGGATTTGGTGGATTTGCTAATTTTCCATCACTTCTTAGGCTAGTGCTTCCACTGATGTGCTGCTTTCTTCATCTCGATGTACATTGCAATTCCCTTTCTACTGTTTTCTCTAGTAGAATAAGGAGGTGAGTCCTTAGGGCAGAAATCGACGAAAAATGGGAGAAAGTCAAGGACCGCAACATGTGCTTGAGAAGTTAACATAACTTCTCACGAGAAAAACGGGTGGGACATCGTTCTCAAGCAATGCAATTGTTCCTCATGCTGAAATGATGCAAAAAAATAGAATTGATACCAAATGATGTTAAGTTGGAGGGTGTGTGAAATTATTTGAGTTGGTCACGGAGGGCATTGTTGATCCTGAGGACAAATGGGCTGGAGACTTTTGTCAAAGGAGAATCAACAGAGCCGGCGGACAAGACGGGTGCATAATGGCAAACTTGGAGTGCTACCAACTCACTGGTGGTGACATGGCTATTGAGTTCGGTGTCTCCAATTATTGCTGCAGCTATTGAAACAATCTCAAATGCGGCTGAGGTATGGAAAACGTTATCAAAATTGTACTTGAAAAAGGGAATGTAATGCTGATGGTTGAGACACAGGAGAGAGTTAGTGATCTGAGATAGGGGAGACAAGATAATGTAATGTTGATGCTCTGTGATGGAGTATGTTGCTGAGCTACAACGATTGTGGCTGATCTAGATCACTATGGTCCTCTTGAGTTAGCTCATGCAGACTGTATATCCACTGTTAAGAAGTGAATTGAATGCAAGCGAGTGATTGAATTTTTGAAAGTGCTAAATTCAAGATTTGATGGAAGACAAGCTACTATTTTTCACTAGCCTACACTTCCTACACTAGAGGAAGCAATAGTTGATATTGCACAAGAAGAGACTAGATTAAAGGTGATGATAAGCATAATATTGTCAGTTGCTCGTCCTATTTTTCAGTAACTGAAATAAGAGATTGTTTCAATTATGGTGAGACAGGTCACCTGAGCCATAACTATCCCCATCCCCGCAAGCCTAATCGGGGTAAAGATCGAGTCTATGTTAAGGATAGACAGAAAGGATGTGGAAGCAAGGGAGACAAGAATCGCTATAAGGTGAACTTTGCAATGACTAGAGAAGAGTCACCTGAAAGTTTGGAGGTCTCAGTTGCAGAGCTAGAGGAGTTGAGGCAGCTAAAAAATAAGGTTGAAAATTTAGGAAGCAAAGATGAAAGGACTGCGATTGTATCCAGCGCTTTCACTGATCTGGCTCACTCCAATCCTAGTAAATGGATTAGAGATTCAGGTGCATCAACATATGTTACGGGTATGCTAAATGAATTTAAATCATATACTCCACTCTCACCCACAAACATGAAAAATATCCAAACGGCTAATGGAACATCCCAACCCATTAAAGGTGTCGATGTTGTCCAATGCAGTCCTTCTATTACACTATCATCAGTTTTACATGATCCCTCCTTTCTAGTCAATTTGATCTCAGTAAATTCATTGATTGATCATTTGGATTGTTGGGTTATATTTGATCGAGAAACTTGTCTTGTTCAGGAGAGACAGAATGGCAAAAAACTTGAGACTAGCATCAGGAGTAATAGGTTGTGGTACCTGGATCCATGGGGAGAATATGTTAGGCTATGCACTACTTTGGTGGCAACGTCAAGTGAAGAGGAGGCTAGGGTGATGCTTATGTATTATCGGTTGTACCATATATCTTTTAAAACTATGAGTAAAGTATTCCCTAATGTAATGGACAAAATAGACAGGTGTAAGCTAACGTGTGATGCATGTGAGTTAGGAAAGCACATTAGATCCTCATATGTGAGCAAGGGACTCCGAAATGTGTCTCCCTTTGTTTTGTGCATTCTGATGTATGCACATCACCTGTTGTCTCTGTTAGTGGCATGGAATATTTTGTCACCTTTATTGACTGCCACGCTCGTATGTCCTAGATTTATCTTATGAGACATGAAAAAGAGGTGCTCAAGTGTTTCCAAGACTTCAATACATATGTCAAGAATCAATTCAATACCCATGTCCAGATTATAAGAACAAAGTATGGAACAGAGTATGTGAATAAAGAGTTTGATACTTTCTTATCAGCTGAAGGAATTTTACATCAAACCTCATAATGGAATGGCTAAAAGAAAAAATTGTCATCTCTTGAAAGTAGCCCGATCACTCATGTATACTATGAATGTGCTTAAATTTATTTGGAGTAAAGCAATTATGATTGCAACATATCTCATTATTCGTATGCCATCAAAAGTACTTGGAATAAAGACTAAGTGTGAAATGTTGAAAGGGAAGAATGAGTTCATCACCCCTCTAAAGGTATTTGGATGCACATGCTTTGTTCAAGATCACAGACCCTCAGTGGGGAAGCTAGATCCTCAGGCTATTAAGTGTATCTTCCCGTGATACTTTTCTAGACAGAAGGGATATAAGTGTTGGAGTCTCTCTGGATGACGCACATTTGTGAGTATGGATGTGACTTTTAGGAAGTAGAGACCTTCTATGGAGAGAGAACATATTTGAGTTCTTTGTTTGACCTCGACTCTCCTAGCATGGGTGATGCTAGTCGAGAGGGGGAGCTTGAAGCTTCAAAGATTGAAGAATGTGAGCAACCGAGGATTGTGGTTGGTTCAATTCTATGTCCTATGGGGAGATAGGTGGAGAAGGGTCAATGAGGACGAAAAATCTAAGAGTGTATTTAAGGAGGCAGCAATAGGTTCCAGCGGTTGTTGAAGGTACTGATGATAGGTGGAGAAGGGTAAATGATGAAGAAAATTTAAAGGTGTATTCAAGAGACAGCAACAGGTTCCGACGGCTATTGAAAGTGCTGACTTATCTAATGATGAGTCATGCGCTACAAATGACTCTATGGATCTACCTATTGCCTTGAGGATGGAACCACGAGTTGGGGCAGGGAAACCTCCTTTAAGGTATGGTTTCAAGCATGATGTAGCAAACTATGTGTCATATGAATCTTTGTCATTGGAGTACAAAGCCTTTATTGCTTCACTATAGTCTGTGATAGTCCCAACTGATTGGAGACATGCGAAGCAAGATCCCAAGTGGCGTAAGGCCATGTTGGAAGAATTGATAGCTCTAGAGAAGAATAAGCGTTGGGAGCTTGTACCTCTCCTAACGGGAAGAAGGCGATTAATTGTAAGTGGGTCTAAACAGTGAAACAAGATCCAAATGGGAATATTGAAAGATACAAGGCTAGGCTAAATGCAAAGGGTTATAGTCAGACCTATGAAATTGACTATGATGAGACATTTGCATCGGTGACAAAAATAAGTACAGTGAGAACATTGATATCCTATACAACAAATCATAATTGGCCTTTATATCAACTTGATGTGAAGAATGCATTCTTACATGGTGATCTTCAGGGAGAGGTTTATATGGAGATTCCACTTGGCTGTAGTACATCTCAGACTAAAAGAAAAGTTTGTAGATTGAGGAAGTCATTGGATGGGATTAAACAATCTCCGAGAGCATAGTTTGATCGATTTCATCGTGCATGTGTAGTATGGGCTACAGGCAGTGTAACGGAGATTGCACTGTGTTCTATCGTCACTCTGGCGGTCACACCACAATCCTTGCAATATATGTGGATGACATCATCATTACAGGAGATGATGTTGTCGAAATATCGCAACTGAAGTAGAGACTGAGCAAGGAATTTGAGGTTAAGGATCTAGGCCAGCTGAGATACTTTCTGGGCATTGAGATTGCTAGGTCTCCCAAAGGGATAGTTCTCTCACAGAGAAAATATGTCTTGGATCTTCTGAGTGATATAGGAATGCTTGGATGTCGAGCTGCTATGAACCCATTGATCAAGACAATAAGTTGTGTGCTCACTCAGGAGATTCAGTTGACAAGGAGAGCTACGGAGGCTTGTTGGTCGTCTTATTTACTTGTGTCACACAAGGCCCGACATTTCCTACGCAGTGAGTGTTGTGAGCCGCTATATGCAAGATCCTAGGAGTGGACATCTGGAAGCAGCTCATCGAATCCTACGATATTTAAAGGAAAATCCTGGAAAAGGTCTATGGTTCAAAAAAAATGATCACCTGAATGTTGATGGCTATTGTGATGCTGATTGGACCAACTGTCTTGATGATAGGAGATCAACATCGGGGTAATGTGTCTTTGTGTGGAGAAATTTGGTATCTTGGTGGAGCAAAAAGCAATCGGTGGTATCCCGATCAATAGCCAAGACAAAATATAGATCTATGGCAGTATGCTTATGTGAACTATTATGGTTGAGAAGTCTTCTATCGGAGTTAAGGTTACTAACAAGTGGATCGTTAAAACTTTGATGTGACAATAAGTCAGCAATCAACATTGCACATAACCCAGTTCAACATGGCCGAACAAAACACATAGAGATAGATCGTTCTTCATTAAGGGAGATTTGATGATGGTACATTGAAGTTGAGTTATGTAACTTTCGGAGAACAAATAGCCGATTGTCTAACAAAGGGATTGGAAACTAATGAGTGTTTGTCGGCATATGACAAGATGGAGATGATAGATATCTATAACCTATCTCGAGAGAGTGTTAAGTATGTGAGCTTTAGGCTGGCCCATATGGCCCAGGCTATAAGCATGTAAATAGTGTATTGAGCACTCATGTGATCACACCATAATCCTTACAGTATATATGAATGACATCATTATTATAGGAGATGATGCTGTCGAAATATCACAATTGAAGCTGAGACAAAGCAAGGAGTTTGAGGTTAAGGATCTAGGCTAACTGTGATACTTCCTATGCATTGAGATCATGAGGTCCCCTAAAGGGGCAGTTCTCTCACAGAGGAAGTAAATCTTGGATCTTCTAAGTGATACAGGAATGCTTAGATGCCAGATTGCGATAACCCCAATCCATCAAGACCATAAGCTTTAGGCTGTCCAGCATGTAAAACCTACAACTAGTAAGTAGGATGCTGCAGGGGACTAAGCACATAACAGCACTGTCCAACTTCCTCGGCTCCCTGACCAGCTGAAGCCTAAAAATGACAACAGTACTATCACGAAGGCGAAGCTGAACTGCTGAAGCGACATTTCAGGTGTGTTTCATAAAAAAAAGAATTCAACAGTAAAAAAAGGTTATACACACTACAAGCTTATACACAGTTTTATTGGATGAAGAAAAAAAGGGAGCACCATCTGACCATAGCCTATACAGAGCAAAAAAATAGGGGACAGGGTAACATGTCTTAAACTTCTAAAGTATCTAGCTATCTGGTTCTAGGCTTTCAAGTCTTATGTTCCTGTTGTCCTGCTGTTGGGGTATATATGTTGCTGCTGCTTCACACAAGTCTTTTTCCATCCATCCCTGCTAAGGAACAGGCAGTTTGTGGGAAGCAGCTCCAGAACTGCCATCCTGCGCCTCACAATGAGGTTGATCTGCATTTTCAGGTCTTATATTTGTGTTGTCCTGGCGGGGTGAACCTGATGCTTCTGCTTCACACCCCTCTCGTTTAATCTCACACTGCTCAGGAATAAGCAGTTCGAGGGATGCAGCGCCAGAACCTCCATGCTGCACCTGCCAATGAGGTTGACCTGCACTTTCGAGTCTTATTTTTGTTTTGTCCTGGTGTGGTGAATCGGATGCCTCTGCTTCGCACAAGTCTCTTTTTATCCCTCGCTGCTCAGAAACTGGCAAGTCATGAGACACAGCCTCAGAACTGCTTTCCTGCGCCTGACAACAAGGTTCTTCCATCTGATGGTTATTGGCCTGTTCACCCCAACCTCCCCTAGCTCCTCTCTCATGATATGATTGCTCATGATATGCTTTCTCATGATATGATTGCTCATAATATGCTTGCTCATGATATGAAGGTGTTCCTCTACCTCGACCACCAATTCCCCTGTATGGTGCTCGTCGCGGATGACTGCTGAATTGCCTGTCTCTATTCATACTCCGAATTTCAGGATCAGCAATTCCATATGAATTGGACCTTATTCGAGAAGAACCGCGCCAGCATGGATAATCAGTCCTCTGCAGAAATTCCCTGTCGCAGCAACCTCCTGAAGGTTGCCATTCACCAAGTACACTAGTTTGGCTGTGTGATTCTGCCCTATGAGCTGACGCAGAAAAGGTAAACCTTCCATTGCCTGTTTGAGAAGTACTGCACAAGGGTTCCTGATAAGTTCTAGTGCGAGAGTCCTGCCCGAGATGCTGCTTGGGCTGTCCTCTAATCCCTTCCAGAGCACCATCTTTGTCACAGGAAGGTCTGCAGTAGTTGCGTAGATATTGATTAGCAGGCACAGCTTGTGATTGATTACTGTAGTCACCACCACAAAAGGGTTTGTGTTGCTGAAAGTGTGTTCTGTGCCTGTCCTCTTTACCAGCTAAGAAAATAGATTTGTTTGTGTGACTTGCATTTGGTTGCCGATCACGACCATTGCTTATGCTCCTTGCATTGCCAGAAGCTGGAAGCTGACTCCATCTTATTGGTGAGCTGTTGCCAGCAGCTGTTACATCGTGCCTTGATGACCAAGATGGCACTCCAGTTGCGTCAATTGTGCGATGATTCCTCTGACAAGTACACACAAATTAAATTGAGGATTTTGAAAGAAAAGTTTTGTCAGCCTGTAACTCTTATTAACAATTCTAAAATGACAGGAGAGTATAAAGGACACTATTGCTGAATAACACAATGTGACTGAACAGAGAAGGATCAGAAACAACAAAGTAGTTAGCACATCCAGCACATTCAACCAAATGATGCCTTTCATGCACACTAAACTTCATTCTCCTTTCCCCTTTGGGTTATTTTAGGAAATTGGAGTAGAGAATCGTGACAGAGCAGCATTCTAACAAGGTTAGTAGGTAGGTGCAACTGGCACCACCCTGCAGGGCTTGTGTGGCTCCACCAAGAGCATCAAATCAGTGACCCTTATTATGGTTTTACACTTGCATAACCAATACTCCTGTATGTATCCTCGAATGAGTTGCCATGAGGAGTAATGACCAAAGAATGCCACTTAAAGGATGTAATAAGCAACTGTAGGTTTCACTCTATATGATTGTGTTGGAGGAAACCATCACAAACTGTTAGGAAAGATAACCATGCGCCTAACAAGCAGGATATATGGAGACCTTCCTTTTCACAAAAGAAGGATTCCCACAATATTACCTGTTCTCTTTGTTTCCGTAGCTCGAGCTCCTTGATTGCAAGCATCACTGTTTCTGCTAAATCCCTGTCCTCAAGAGCATCAAAGAAACATCCACGTCTTTTGAATCATGGACTAATTCTGCCCATATTGAATTGCTAGCCAGCAAAGTAGCTCCATTTCCAAGGATCCAAAGGCAGTACCTGTGGCAAAAATATAGTAATATATTTCAAATAAAAATGTAGTAGAAATGGTGCGTTGAACTGGAACATCACCAAATTAAGACAACATACTTTGCTCTTGTCAAAGCCACATTAATTCTCCCAGCATCAGAGAGAAAGCCTACTTTCCCATCTTTATTGGACCTAACCGTTGAAATTAATATTATGTCCTCCTCGCCACCTTGAAATCCATCGATAGATTTTACTGTAACAGACAGAAACCCATGCTTCTCAAACTTTCTTCCAAGTCTTTCTTGCAATGCAGTTACTTGGGCCGTATACGGAGATATTACACCAACACTGATTCTCTGCCTCTTCTCAGAGCATTCTACAGTAGTTTTAGACCAAAGAAACAATAATTAGCTTTATCCAAATCCTGAAGCATAGCTAAACCTAGTCCATAAAAAATTCCTTTTCAGAATATTGTTTAATCAAAATAGAAACAAGCTCACCTAAAAAATTAATTAAAATGCAAAACGCAATGACCTTGGTAATAAGCAACTAAGCATGCTTATCATATTTTCAATACAAGGATGCATGTATGGATGTACGCTATTTGCAAAAAATGCTGTGCCTCAAAAAATTTATATATGCATGCTTCCTTAGACACCTAGCAGCACAGGACATCCGACATTTTGATTCTTGATATTTAGGAGGTGGTCAACTATTTTCATCATATGTCCAACACAATACCAAAGTGCAAAGTCAGAAAGGTTCCCATTATTCATTGTGTTACTGTCAACTTCTTTCCATTATCAATAGCCTAGTTGTCAAGGAATAAAATGCTGATAAGCATGAAAAGGTGCAAGATTTCATATAAAGGTCAGTACCGACTCCCGAGATTATCAATATACCAAGCCATCTTAAAAGGTTATTAGATAGCCTAGTGTCCAAGCTCTTATCAACATACTGAGCAGTTTATCAAACAACAGCAAGTAGGTTATCAAGGTATCAAGCGATCTGGCAACTTATTTCTTTCAACATGCTATGTGAACGCTGAATTGTTAGATGCACCTTTCGCAAGTCTTTCAACAATATTGGCTGCTACAGCAACTTCAACCATATTTTTTGAACTCTGACCAAGGTTATCAAGCATTTCCATATCATTTTCAATATGGATGAACGAATAAGCACCATAAATAGGACCAGGGAGATAACTCTTGACATAGTCTTCCTGTTTGACACTGGGACCATCTGAAATTCGGTTATCATAAAAGTTAGCATTTGGAAATTTATTGATGCAAGGGTGCATTCTATATTGTACTTCCAGCAAGTGCTTGTTGTAACCCATTGTACACAATCTCTCGTAGAGACTTCGTCCAAAGTCAGCATCTTTAGCAATCTAGCAAGTAGCAGCAAGGAGAAGGTATGAGCAACTACGGAAGTCTGAAATAATTACTGGTAACAAATATGTGGATGATAACACAGAAAATGGCATTCAAACTGATCTTATGCTAAAGCCATACCTTGCTCTTTACCAATGATGATAACTGGTTTTCATCGCCAATTAGCAAAACATGCTCTATCCCTGGGACCAAGAGAGGAACCAGTGATTCACATTCTTTTAGTTGTGCTGCCTCATCAATCACCAAGATGCTTATAGGCTTCACGCTTTGCAGTTTGAACAACTCAAACGAACTAGAAGCAGTGCAGAATATAAGTTTTGCTTGTTTCAAACACAAGTCCCGGATTGAAGACTCATTGTCTTCACAAGGGAGCCACATCTTTGAAAGATCCATCAGGGTTTTAATACAAAGAGACTTTATCTCCAAAGGGTTATCTAGAGAGATGTCACGGTCATGAAGATCATCAGTTGCATCACCTATCAGGTCATCATTACTAACAGAAGAGTCAGGAGGTTTGTCGGAAGGCTTGAAGATTGAAAAAAGAAGCTCATCAGAAACATCATTTGCACATAGCAACAGCTGCAATTTATCTACCAATCTTTTGGCAAACATCATCCTGTCAAAGTTCTTTCCCAGGGAATCCGTTGGAAGATGGTCAGAAAATGTATCAATACATGCTACCAATTCTTTTGCTAAGGTGCTGAATTTACTTGCAAAATACTTCTTAAAGGTGAGGTTGCATTCATCCCTGCTCCCTTGCTGTATATCTAGGAACATTTTGTACCGAGAAATGCAATTTACTAGGAATTTCACAACAGAATCCACACAATGCTTCCACCCATCTTCTCGGTTGAAGCACCTCAATAACTTATGGACACGATCATCCAAATATATTTTTGACAACTCCTTACCAATTTGCAAGCGATCCTTGTTACCAAATAAAATGATGTCACCAAATGAATAACGATGGCTTAGAGAGAAGTCCCCAATCAGCTCAATAAGACGAGAAGCCACTTGCAAAACAGCCATGTTGGTTGGAGCACATCCAAGAATTCTCTGATCCTTCATCAGAAGCATACGCAGCATCACCGCAACTGTTGTAGTTTTACCTGTGCCAGGTGGGCCCCAAATTAGCCCCACAGAAGATCTATGACAACAATCACATGCTGAAATGCTACTTGCTACTGCATCAAGCTGTGAGTCATTCAGCCTAAAATTGTAGAGATTATCCTTGATTTCATCATGTGATCTATTGCTGCAGTAATTACAATGTCCACCAATAGCCTACAGTATCAATTTGAAAACTTCATTGCTCAATTAAAAAATGCACAAATACAGTTGCATAAAGAGATTTTGTAAACAAACTGGCTATACCAAAATGTGGAACAGTATGAATGAAGCATACATCACATTCATTTTTTACAACAACAAATTCAAAAAGTGATAATGTAAATGAAGGCCCTGACGCCAAGTTCAATTGTGGCAACATAATGATAGGGATGAGCAGTTGAGCACACTAAACCAGAACATAAGCTAAGCCAGACACAAATTGGTCAACAGTAAAAAGATGGAATTGACTTTAAATAAGTAATTGCAAATAATATGAACAGTGCATGACCTGAGAAGTGATCTTTTATAAAGTTCTGATATCCATATATCAGTAATATCATGATGTATCAACTGCAACGACAAGAATATATGCAATTTTTTTGAGTACCAGTAAAATAGAGGCTCTAACATATAGTTCAATAGCACGAAAGTAATTAAATAAATTGTTCGATGCTGTAGAAAATACAAAACATAAGATGAAGAAGTAAAAGTGTGTGCCGTTTAATCACATTTTTATTATATTAATAACAAAAGCATGACACTTGATGATCAAAAGCATACCATCCGCATAATATATGTTAGATGAAAACTACATATACTTTTTTTACATGGCAAAATGGTTTAATCTCTTGTACACTGCAAATTAGTCATGGAAAGAAACATTGTAACTGAAAGACTTACGTAATTGTTTTTGCCCAACATGTTAACAATGATTTTTGAATCCATTGATAAACCCCTATGGAGCACAACCCAAACACGATCATATGTTATCATATTAGTCAGGTACATAGCAAAGAAGGACCATCGCCTTGACGAATTTCCACATAACTCCGTCTCATTTTGTTCCTGAGCCATCGCTTCTTGATCCAGCATGTCCCACGACTTGTCCAAACCTTCAGCATACAACTTATCATACTTGTTAACACCCATTTGTTGCCGTTCATCTCCATGAGCCCCAGTCTCCATCCAACGCGATGCCCTGACTGTCATCTTGTCACCTTGAACCTTATTAACCCATACGATGACACAGGATTTGGACTGTTTGAGAATATCAGATTGATTTGCTGGTCTCGTTTCTGAAATCAGTAGCACATCTGCTGCTTTCGGCCTATACCCATCAGTCCCACCACCATGAGACATTCCCCTCCATTTACTGAGCTTGATCTCATACAATCCTTTCCCCTTCCTCATTGCATTGACAGATAGCACACTTGCATATGGAGCTTTGGATATGTCCTCCATGCTTGAAGACATATCACCCCGGACCTCCTCTAAAAGTGGTCCAAAAAACGAAGTCATGTACTGCTCCATGCTGCTAAACGTCTCTGGGATCTTCACCACCTGTAACAACACTTCACTTCCATGAATCCATAGTTTTTTTTTGCAATTGGCAAAACCAAGTTCATAGAGATGTTAAACAACACAAGGGAAATTGTGCTTTCTTTCTTAAGGCAGTTAAACATTTTGACTTCTGACAGATCTACTGCAGATTTTTTTCCTTGAGCAAAAAATGGTGTAGGTTGATTTAGATGCCCAAAATGGAAGCGTTGCTGGAGAATAATGCAAATGTATCATAGTCCACAGCATACACAAAGCAGAAGACCCTACAAGTATCCCTGAAACCTAGGTCACATACCAGACAAAGCATAAACAGTACATCACTTGGGTGCTAGCTACTAATTCTGTGCTCTCGAAAAAGGTGAAAATCACAAATTTGAAAGCACCTGGAAGGTACAATTCTCAACCACCCACTACTTCACTACTAACGATAATCATTAACCAGCTCTACACAAAATTCACCACCTGTGCACAATGCAGGCATCAGAAATGGCTCTAAAAAGAAACAACCCCAGGAGAAATCCCAATTCAGGCGTAAAAAATCACAAGTTTCTTCAGATCCGGGCGGATCACTAGCTACTCACGCCTGAGTGCCTAGACAGCGAATTGGGATGGGGGAAGAGAGGTGCGGGTGCGTAAGCGGCTCATCACCTTGTCGCGGAACAGGTCCTTGTTGAGGATTTGGTCCACCGACCACGAGAGCACCACCTCGTAGAGGCCCTGCCTCCGCCACTGCCACAGCGCGTCCCTGGAAGAGCCCTGCGTCGGCGGCGGCTGATGCTTCTCGTCACCGCCGCCGTCGAACGCGCGGGAGGGCTCCCCGGGATCCTCGTCGCGCCTCCAATCGCCCGCGTCGCCCTCGCCGGCGTCGTGTGAGCGCCGCATCTCGCCACCGCAGGGGGTGGGCCGCTCGCTGCCTGGCTATTTGGGGGCTAAACTGCCTTAGGTTTAGTGGGCTCTGACTTCTGAATTCTCATTGGTTCGGTGCAGTTCTCTTTTTTTTTCGACAGTACTTGGACACACGCATTCACTCATACTTCAAACCAAGGTGACCAAATGGGCGGCACGGCTCAGCATGACACAAGCTTATTCGGGCACATCTATTTATACATGAATCTGTTTGGCTCGTTACTTAAATAAAGGTTGATGCACTGATCCAAACACAATCCGATAGCCTTATGGGTTGTGTTGGTTGGTCCGATATAATTAGCCCATCGGGCTAGCCCGCGCATGATTGACTTATTTAGCATGAAATTTTTAAATATATATATAATCCTAGGGGATATATACAAATTTAAAAAAATACAAAACAAAATTATTTATATTTATAAAATGAACTATACAAACTTAGAAAATATATAATGAAATCATATAAATATTACAAAATGAATGTGTCAAACCTAGCACTATTCATGATGGGCCAAGCTAGCACATTGGGCCAGGTGGCGGCCAAGCACGGCCTGGCGCATCATACCGGGGCGGCCCAACACAATTCGACCTATGCTCCATTGGGATTCTAGCTTAAGATTTTTGCATTATTTGAGGTTTATTTTTGCACTACTAATTCTAAAGTTTTTCAACGTAATTAAATTTAAAAAAGTAAAAAATTTACGTCATTATGAACAATGCAAAGGAATAAGGGGAAAAAAGAAAATACAAAAAACCAAAAAAATAGAAAATGACGAAATTAAGAAGCCCACAGGCTCGATGGTAGGCTGTGCCGTTTCTCGGCCGGGTCAACAATAGCGTGCTATGGACTGACCTGGCAAGCATATAGTCCATTTGGCAACCTCCACTTCAAACTACATCTACACATACGCATACAAAGGTGTGTCCTTTGCACATAACTAATCTAGAGCAAAGGTATGAACCTCATAAAGCACAAGGACGTAACAGTTGGAACCCCAGCCTTTGAAGGGGAGTAGGATCAAGTGAATACATAACATCCGTATACATGGTTTAAATCTTGGAAACACAATCGTAGAGCAATCTTCTCGCTTCAAACCTTGTTTGCTTAATCACTGTCAAGAAAGCTGGCAGCTTCTGCAAATATTAGGGAGACTAATGGAGTAACACTAAACAGTATTCGTTAAAGCAAAGCAGCAGTAAAATATTACAATGCTAGACCAAACAGTACCTTCAGGCACAGATGGATTACCTTTACTGCAAGATTGATCAGAGTGAGTTAAATTAACAGATGCAATTTGCTTGAAAATTTTGCTAACAGGGCAATAGAACATCTAAAAATAGAGGATAACGTGTTTTCTTAGATAAACCGCCATAACAAGGATTCCCACAAGCCCATAATTTTCTATAGTATTTTTGCGAACACCGAACAATGATGAAGAATTAGCCCAGCAATTCCAACGGCACTAGTTTGCAGTTTGCAAAATGAAAATACCAACTACTAGAATAAACCAGACAGGAGAAAGAGTAAACTGTTACAAAGTCCGCATGTTATTAGTTCATACAGAAGACTATTTAATCCATTTAAAGGCCTGCTTTTCTCTAGGATACACTCAAAGATCTCAGGAAAAGTTAAGTATAGAAGATTATCACCACATAGGGTGCACAACGAAGACCAAAGACTAAACAAAGCAAGCATCTAAATCTTATTTCTTCTTGGACAGAAAGAGTAAAGTGATTAGAGCTACTATAATATTAATATTATGCATTTGTAGAATCATTGTTTGCACTCTTGGTGTAACCTTCTTTACAATGTGGTCACTGCATAATCTGCATTCAATCAACTACATGTTCAATTATGCATTTCATCATGCAGTATAGTCATAGGCTTATAGCTTCAAAATCATGCAGAACTACCACAACAACTGGTGAAAAGTATACAACTATGTGTCTATGTTGAAAGGATAGTAGTACAGATTACAGTCCACTTAAGCTTCAATTTGACATTTGCATGTACATCTTAAGTTTATCGAATTGCATAACTCGATGATTCTGAGTGCTGAAAGCATCATCAAACATAACATGCATGATTTAGAGAACATTTCTGCACGCACAACAACAATAATACCTCCTCAATTGCCAAAAAACATAAGTTGACTAGTTCTAGGATTCCCCAATCTTTTCTCTCCTACATGTCAGAATCACCATCTTAGTTATTACCCAAGAAAAAAGTATACAATACACCAGCTCGGTTTGCCATTTAGCCAAAAACAGTGTGGTTCTGAGAGGTCCCTATATTGCAATCTAGGGTTGAGCAATCCAACGGTGACTTCTGGCAAGCAACAAAAATGTTGAAGCAATCAAAAGAACCTTCCTAATTCACAACAATTTCTAATTACCCGTGTATTGTACTGGACCAAAAGAACAGGGGGTGGGAGCACACCTGCTTCAAGAACCCCGACCCACTCAGATCCTCTGTTGTGACTCAATCACCAATGCATTGAGCATGATATGCATGACAGCGTCGTAGACCTCGCCGTCGTAATGCATTCCGTCAGCCGTGCATTGCTGTCCACATCCCCGGGTGAGCTTTCCCACATCAAGCAGTAGGAATGGGCCACCGTCACGGCGCAAGAAGCACCTCTGATCGACCTCACGGTCATAGGCTTGCAGCATGGTGTCGTTCATGTTCGCTTTCTTGGCATCAGTGTTGATCATATGGTTCACGAGGCGAGGCAGGCCGAGCCAGAACATGTGCGGCGGCGGCACAGGGAGTGGCGAGCGGAGGGACTTGGCTGCATCGGCGATGGACGCCAATGAGTCGCCGTAGCGCTCGGCGTCGGTGACATGGAGCATGTGCCAGAAGCCAGATCCGAGGACGAGCACGTCGGGGGTGCGCGGCGCGAGGCGGAGATCCTCGTGGAGAAGCCTGGTGAGATTGCTCTCGAATGGTGCCCAGATGAAATCCACAGAGATGCCCCGCGCCGGCACGGCGGCGCTGTAATCGTTGTGGCGTCGGAACAGCTCCGGCTCGGCCGCCGCCGCCGCGGCCGGGTCGAGCAGGAGGCGCAGCAGGGCGAGCACCAGCAGCCGCGCCTGCGAGTCCCCCGCCACCATCACCCACGAGCCGTTGAGCAGGACCGACGTGTCGTCCCACGACCACGCGCGCCCCCCTCCGTCGGCGCCGGCGTCCGCCCACGACACGCGGTGCAAGAACGGGACGCATGACGAGGACGACGACGCGGGGTGAGGGAGGAAGGAGGAGGTGAGGAGGTGGGGCAGGGAGGGGAGGTACGGGGAGAGGGCGAGCGAGACGAAGAGTGCGCCCTAGAAGAAGAGCACCTTGTTGCGGCTAAGATGCCAGCCCACGAGTCCCATGGAGACGAACAGCATCACGCAGGTCGCGAGCACGCCCGCCTGCGCCGCGGCGGACACCATCGACCGGCCAGCCTCGCGCGAGTAAGTGGTTCCTAGGTAAAAGATAGTAAGATGGGAGGATGGTTATTCAGATTAGTGAAGTTATCGTTTCATTAATAGCGTTTGTTTTTTCTGTTTTGTTAAGTGAGAATAAAAATGATGACAGGTCAATTCTAGATGCTCAATGCTACTTTCTCTACCGCAATACAAGTCGTAGTCCATCACATGTACAGACAAAAAAACATTAAATCTAAAATAATTAATATTATTAGATCATGCATATCCTTATAAAATTGCATACAAAAATTACTTATCTACTTTTTCAATATTAAAGTAGGAGTATATGATAAAAATATTACAATTGTTGGTTTATGCGAGGGCTTTTCGGTAACTTCACAATTGAGAAAAAGAAAAAAAAGAGGTGGACCCACCTATCAATGGGCCGTGTGAAGAGATAAGGGGCGTCTCCTCCCGTGCGTGTGCGCTCCGCCTGGTTCTGGCGCTTTGGCGGGCGACTTGGGCGGCGAGTGGGAGGCGGCGACTGGAGAGGTGGCGGTGGAGATGCAGGTTGGCCCGGGCTTCTCAAAACCGGTCGCTTGCGTCACCACGACGCACTCCCCTGCCTCCTCTATTTAAGGTAGTCATTTCTTCCTCCGTGAGAGTATTTTTTCGATCTCAATTTGCTCCTCTTTGATTTTCTTTCTCTCTGGTCTTCGGGTTGTGAGGACAACGTCGACTGGTGGAGCATGACGTCGTCAACTAGCAGAGGAGCGGATGCGCTCAAGGAGGCCCCTCGATGGTCCTATCCAAGCAACGCAGAAGGGCCCCATCACTCCGTGTGCTAAATGCTGACATGGACCTCACCAAAATAAACAAGATTGAAAAATAAAAATCTATAATATCATCACAAATCAACCTTATAATACAACTTTTCTACTATCAATATAATATACTATAAAAAATCCAATTAATAAACCATAAACAAAATTCATAAGCCGCACACAAAAGCAGATTGCCTGAGTTGCCTTTGAAAGCGAACAATTCTGTAAACCTGACCGAATCGCTACACAGGGGAACCACAATTTCATAAACACTCTTGCTAGCTAGGCCCAAATTAATGAAACGATAAGCATCGATGATACCATAGTCCCAAATTAACAGCGCACAGAACAGATAAGCATCGATGATACCAGAGGACCATCCATTTCTTCAATTCATAGGCATCGAATTGGTTACAAGCAGTCAACCACAACGACACAGGAATCGCCTAATCCCACCGAAACCCTAGCTCCTACACAGCACGCGACGCGAGGCACGGAGCAGGCCGGGTTCAGCCGCCGAAGCCGTAGAGGGTGCGGCCCTGGCGCTTGAGCGCGTAGACGACGTCCATGGCGGTGACGGTCTTGCGGCGCGCGTGCTCCGTGTAGGTGACGGCGTCGCGGATGACGTTCTCGAGGAAGATCTTGAGCACGCCGCGGGTCTCCTCGTAGATCAGCCCGGAGATGCGCTTCACGCCGCCCCTCCTCGCCAGCCTCCGGATCGCCGGCTTCGTGATGCCCTGGATGTTGTCGCGGAGCACCTTGCGGTGGCGCTTCGCGCCGCCCTTGCCCAGGCCCTTGCCTCCCTTGCCGCGGCCCGACATGGCTGGCGGTGGCTGGAGCTCTCGGAGACGGAGGAGGAATCAAGGGATTTGGGGATTTTGGTTGAGTTGGAGATCTGTAAGAGCGGCGTGCGGGTATTTATATGAGGGAGAGGCGAGGAGATCGGTGACGTGGCTGGGAGAGCGGGGAGTTGGGGGTCGATCCGTGGGAGGGTGATGCAGCAGCGTCGGATTGGGAATGAACGGTGGGTGTTGGTTTCAACTGGGAAGTGCGGATCGATGACGTGGAGGGGGTAGTCGCGGACTTGGCCTTGGCTTTCTCATAGGATGAGCCCGTTGGTGTCATTTGGATTCAGCGGCAGGATGAGCCTTCCACGCAATGAGGTTTGTATTTCTCTTTTGCTTAACTCTTTTTTTTCGCTCTTTTTCATCTCCCTACTGTCTACACAGCGTAAATCTGTCGTCATTAATGTTTGTGTACATTTATTGTTGGTGTTGTATGTGTTCCATTGTTGCTTCGAAGCTTACGAAGTAATCAACAACGTCACTTTACCATGTGATTAAATTTACCTGAGCTACCATTCAAGTTTGACATGGATATAATTTCATAGGGTTTCTATGCTATGATGGATGGGATATAATAGTACGTGGCGTTAGGATGTCGTCCGCCAGATTTCGGGCATGTTTGGCAACGGCTACGGTTTATGGTTTTTGATTGTTTACGATACAGATTACGGAGAGAGAGATACTCACTTGCGATTTTGGATGGTACAGATGCTGGGCTTTTAACATGTACATCATTTAACTTGCAGACCCCGTCTTGAGAAAATACTCCGTTTGAAAGTTAAGTACTATAGCAAAAGCCGAAAGCCGCCAGCTTCGGAGGAAAAGAACAGGCACCACTTTGTTTGTCCATTTGTCATCTTTTGCATTTTTATCACCAATGCAGTAATCCATCTTCCTAATTTGCTGTACATGCAGGTTATTGCTGAGCTTCTTTCAGAAGAGGGGATTGCTGAGAATTGTTCAAGTCAATGGAAACTGACAACAGAGGTGTGGTTACTTTTGGTGAGCTTGAAGGAGGACTGAGAAGATATGATTTAGTGTTTAAGGATACTGGGATTGGTGATTTAATGGAAGCGGTAAGTAAATACTGTTAATACGAAAAGAAGGTAAAAAGAATATATCATAGAAGCAGTACTTATTGTGTTGTCAAATTGCCTATTAAATTGCTTTTGTTTTGCGCTATGTCTGTCTTTTCCATTTTATATTTGCAATGAAACACTGAAACCTTAAGACTCACATATTTAGTAAATAGTTCGCAGAAGTAGTCTGTCTACTTTATAGTCAGCTTGCTTTCAGAACTTTGCATTGTTTTAAATGGTCAGATAACACATTACTGTTAGAAAATTACTCAATCTATGGTTTTAGTGGAAATAAGCATCTCTTTTTCAAATTCATCATTGTGTTGGACTAATAGCATGCATTTGTGGTAAAAAAACTATAAATATTACAGAAATATTTTATCTATGTGACCTTTTTAAGCTCTACTTCAGGCTGATAACAACAACACCACCATCCATCTATTGCATTGTAACGACCGTTAACTTTTTATGAGTTATTCAATTAAGGAAAATGAACAAAAAATGAAAAATACCGTTATATCTTTACAGATAACGCAAATGTAAAAAAACAGGAAAAGGAGAAATGAAAAAATACATTAAAAAGACAATGCATTTCAAATAACTTCTAGCTTCTGAAAGCCAGAGATCAAAAGTCATCACTGTTTAGAATAGGTCGTAGGCTGTTAAATTATTGTAGCTTGGACCCAAGCTGCAGCCTCCGAATTTCGAGTCTGGAGCAAGGGCTTATTTGGCAACGACTGTGGCTTATGGTTTTTGGCTGAAATTTTTGAATTTTGGTTGTTTACGGTACAGATTACAGAGAGAGATACTCACCTGCGGCTCATGAGCTCTTAATGAATTCGATATCTATGTGACTTCGGGAATCATCCTAAAGGATTCCTAGAAGAATTCACCTACATGAGTGTGATTGTGAGGTCGCAATCAAAGAAAGATAAGTGCATACTTTCTTAAACAATCATGAGCTAGATACGGGGATATGACCGTAACGTCCCAACCCGAGAGAAAAATTTACGACTATTATATGAAATTTATCCCTTAGCAACGTCAGTTCCGTTTCCACCCTAGGCTACGTTTTTGCTATGCAAACCAAAAGGCTCCTTGGAGGGACCAATTTGGCCGGTATTACTTTCTAGCGATCGGTTGCCTTGTCTTAAAAATAATGGAAACTAGTTGTAGTATAGTCTGATCTTGATATGTCGCATCCCGCATGTCCGGTATTGTACGCCACTTACACAGTCTTAGGTGTTGTTTGCTTGGGCTGAAATAAACTAACTTATGGTTTAAATTGTACTGTAGCTGGTGGTATCTTATTTGGTATAACTAAATTTAAAAAAAAAAAACATGTTGACACATTAAGGACAATGCAAACGAATATGAGAAAAAAGAAGCGACAAAAAACTAAAAAATCTGAAAAAGATGAAATTTAAAAATAGTGATAAATAAATCAAAACTAAAAGCTTAAACCGAAATAAACATGATCTTAAGAGACCGACCAAAGGAGGTGAACTTGGACAAAACGGGAGTTAGAAATTGACCCATTGCTCTTTGAAACGATCTGTGGATGGGTAATGCAGAATAGTCAATTAAAGATCCAATCTTATCTGGGTGTAGTGAGAGTCTAGTCCTGATCACAGATCGCTACCCGGCTGGCCCACTGCTCCTTGAAACGACTTGTAAACTAATCGATAAGAAATGGTCAGTTACTAAGACCGAACGTTCCTATCCACGTCTTGCTCGACACATGAAGACACCACACCGACGTACTAGCTAGTACACTACGTGTGTGAATCTGTCCGTGATGTTCTGGAGGTCTGCACCCAATTCACTTTTCTTTCTTATTTATTTTTGAAATTGTGGGAGAGAGAAAGAAATCTGACTAGACAGTACATTTGGACCTATCACGTCTCTCTTAAGGTCTATTTGACATGGCTGTGGCTTATAGCTTTTAACTGAAAATTTTGAATTTTAGCTATTTGTGACATATATTATGGAGAGAGATACTCGTTTGCGATTTTGGTTGATACAGATGTTGGACTTTTAACATGTACTACAATTAACTTGTAGACCCCGTCTTGAGAAAATAACCCGTTAAAAAGTTAGGTACTATAACAAAAACCAAAAGCCGCTAGCTTTGGTCGAAAAGAACAGGCCCTTATCTTCTCGTCTCTTTCTCTCATAGACCAAAACGCAACCATCCAAACGATCGACGGATTCACATCTCCTCTCTCTCTACCAGATCCGGTAAACTAGCACAAGGCAACATGAGACGGCTCCCCGAGGTGTAGCATGGCGGCCTTGCTTGCCTCTTCGGCGTGCTCCACCGCTATGTGTCGACCGACCATCAGCCTCCCTCGTCAAGTACATCGCTCGGCCACCACCAGATCCAAATCTGGGCCATGACGGCCCGTTCTAGGGCGGCAATGAGGTGATGCGGCCGGCCATCTTCATCACCTTCGGTTCTGAAGCGACGCCACTACCAGACCTGCCGGAGCTAGATCCAATCTCCTTGTCGGGTCTTAAGGGTACCACCGCCAAAATTGAATGTTGGTGAGGTCAATGCACCTCATCCACCGACTTTGGCTTCCTACTCGATGTGACGATGATGCACGTCCACAGATGTTCCCTTTCTCCTCGCAGCCGTGGGATCTGGTCAATGTCTATGCCGTCACTTGCGGATCTCACTGTGAACAACACCGGTTCATCTTCTCCGTCGTTATGCACCTCGTCGATGTCGGCGTCATCGAGGAGTATATGTACTCTTCCGAGATGCTCCACCACCATGGTCCTCGCTGCCGCCACCATGTGCTCCTCCAGGTGCTCCGGTGCACCGCCATCGACATGCTCTAGGTGCTGGTGCACCTTGTCCCCATTAGCGCCAGTGCTGGAGCACTGTCCCCGAGCCCGCCGCCGCCAAATCTCATTGGATCACATCTGATCCCGGCGTGGCAAATCTCACTCACACGCATGCATTCGGGCAAAAACGGTGCCTTTTTTTTCCAACGTCCCTCGCATTAACGCCGGATCACATCAACTGTGCCCCACGCGTAAAGCCACGGCTTTGTCCTGGTAACAAGGAGGCCATGACCATAAGCCACCAAATAATATCGTGGCTTCAGTTCGATCGCTTCCTCCTCGCCATGGCTGCATGTGGCTGGCTTCTCTTCGGTCCCGTCCCCCTCCCTCCGTGGACAAGTCACGGCCATCGAACGGAAAGAAGAAACGTCTGACGCAGGCTGAGCCGTCGATCGAACCAACGACGTGCGGACGGGCCGAATCGGAGCCGTCCGATGGAGGTGACGGTGCACGCTTCACGCCGGCGGTTTGGTAGGTAAGGCCTCCTTTTTCAACCCTCCCTTCGCGCCAACGCGACAGTGCGAAAGCTATCGCTCTTTACCTCCGCGAGCTCTTGTTCTTGGTCCAACTCGAGAAAAGCGAATCCTAGCTAGCAAGCTGCGTTCACATGGCCGGATCGGGCGGTGAGACGGCGCTGGCGGGCTCCGGCGCCAACCTTACCGACTACCTCGACCGGCCGAACGCTATCCACCGGCGCGCCGCGTCGCTCGCCATCGTGCGTTCCGGTGGTGCCGCGGATGGCCCGCGCATCGTCGACGGAGCCGGGCGGGAGGATCGAAGGGCGCGCTCATCTCGCCACTTCTCGCTGTCGTCGTGGCGAGGGGCGCGCTCTAGACCTCCGGTGGGCGAGACGTCGTCCGCGGGCTCGCGGAGACAAGACTCCACTGTGGAGGCGGCCGACGGTGGCAGGATGAAGGGGTCGATATGGGGCTGGAAGCCCGTGCGAGCGCTCTCTAGACTAGGGAAGCGCCGTGCCGGGTGCCTCTTCTCCATCGAGGTGGCCGCCGTCCGGGGCGTGCCGGTCTCCATGGACGGCCTCCACCTCGCCGTCACCGTCCGTAAGGCGGAGACGAAAGACGGCACGGTGCAGACGATACCGACCCGGGTGCGCGACGGCTCCGCGGACTTCGACGAGACTCTGTTCGTCAAATGCAACCTCTACTTCACCGGCGGCGTGGGCACCGGGAAGCCGCTCAGGCTCGAGCCGAGGCGGTTCGTTGTGTCCGTCATCGCCATCGAGGCGCCGGACATCCGTCTAGGGACGCACACTGTCGACGTGAGCTCGCTCGTGCTCGACTCCCTCGAGAAGAGCTCCGAGGGTCGCCTTGTCCGGTGGTTCGACAAGGCGTTCAACCTCTCCGGCAAGGCCACCGGCGGCGAGCTTCTGCTCAAGCTGGGGTTCCAGCTCATGGAAGACGCAGGGCTCAGTCTCTACATGCAAGCCGCGGAGAGGGACGTGTCTCCGGCTCGTGCGAGGGTCCACAACAAGAATTCATTCAGTGTTTCAAGTACGCCTAGACTTGCAGCATCCGACGCGGCCATCTCACCTTCCATGAGAGCTTACAAGCAGCTACTCGACAGACTCAGCGTCGACGAGCGTGGCGACGATGAGCTTTTCACCACCGGTGCCAGCGACGTCGAGTACGTCCTCCCAAATTACGAGGTGGTTGACAAGGGCGTCGAGATGGTCAAAGAGGTCGTCCACTGGCAGGCCCACCGCGACGTGCTGCGGGAGCTCGACTCCATTGCCGAGCAGATCGAGGTCATCGAGGCGTTGATGACGAACGGCGGGAAGAAGTCGCCGAAGGCGGTGGATAAGCAGCAGCGCCTCGACGCGGATGAAGAGATGGTGACGGTGGAGTTCCTTAGGAAGCTCGAAGTGGACGAAGACAAGGACAAGAAGCTGAAGCAGCCCATGACGCCAAGAAGCGAATCGGAGAAGAAGGCAACGCCGCCACCGGTGGTGCCGGACTTGGGACGGGGCCTTGGTCCGGCAGTGCAAACGCGCGACTGTGGCTTCTTGGTATCCATGAACCCGTTCGACCTGCCGCTTACAAGCAGAGATGCCCCCCCGAAGCTTGCCATGCAGGTGTCGAGGCCGTTCGTGCTGCCGAGCGCCATGGCCGCGACCGGGTTCGACGTGCTGCAGAAGATGGCGGCGGCGGGCCGCGCTGACGAGGTCAGGGACAAGGTGGCATCGCTTGGGGCCATGGACAACCTTACGGGAAAGACGCCCGAGAAGGTGGGTTTCGAGGGCATCGCGGAGTCCGTCATCGGCGGGCGGCGCACCGAGGGGGCGAGCTCGAGCGCGGCGCGGTCGGTCCGGCTAGTCCGGAAGCTCGCTGCCGCCGTGTCCGAGGGCCGGAGCGAGCGCGTTGCCACGGGCATCTGGAGCGCGGGGGACGACCCGGAGACGTTGGAGGAGGTGCTCGCCTTCTCCTTGCAGAAGCTGGAGGCCATGGCAGTGGACGCGCTCACGATCCAGGCCGAGATGCCCGACGAGGGCGCGCCGTTCGAGGTCGCCCCTGCCGCGGGGGACACGAACGTGTTCGACTCGCTGGTGTCGTCCGACGAGTGGTCCGAGCTCCGCAGCTCGGACGGCCGGGTCACGCTGGTGGCGGCCATCCAGCTGCGCGACCCGTCGCGGCGCTACGAGGCGGTGGGCGCGCCGATGATCGCCGTCGTGCAGTCAGCGAGGCTGCTGGGCGCATCCGGCCACAGCGTTGGGAGGTTCAAGGTGAGGAGCCTGCACGTCGGGGGAGTGCAGGTGAGGTGCTCCTCAGGAGTCGGCGGCAGCGCGAGCTGGGGCGCGGAGAGGCAGAAGCTGACGGCAATGCAGTGGATGCTCGCCCACGGGCCGGCCCGCGCCGGCAAGAGGGAGCCGACGCCGACGTCGTCGCATTCGAGGGCGAGGCAGCGGCCCGACGTCGTGTGGAGCTTGTCGTCGAGGGTGCTGGCCGGGATGTGGCTCAAGACGGTGCGCAACCCAGACGTGAAAATTGGCGCCGGCAGCAGGTGAGACGACGCCGACCTGCCACGTTGCAACTTATAGTGTGCGTGCGTGAGTGCATGTGTCGTTCCTTACAGTGAGTTGCCGAAATGACAAATTTAGAAGCATAGTTAGTAAAAATAGCGTTTTCATAGCCACAATTATAAAAATAGCACCCTCCTCCGTACCGTCACCTTACGGGTTTATCTATGGATCGACACGTAGCGAAGCCCCGCATGATCACCATACATGTTTAGCCATAGACTGACATGTGACGGAGCACTGCACAGCCACCGTACGGCGGGTCGACACGTGGCAACAAACCAGCATGGTGGCTGTGCGGGACTCCGTCACGTATCGGCCCGTGGTTTATCCGTACGATGACCATGCGGACGAAAACACTATTTTTGTAATTGTGGCTACAAGAATGTTATTTTTGCTCATCCTGCTTTAAAATTTGCCATTCGGCCACAAACTCCCTTGCAGTAGATATCATGATATACACACAGAGAGAGATTCCAGTAGTAATGCAATATGTATGTAGGCAGATAAGATCGTGTATTCTTGTACATGTGTTGCAGAATTGTCAGTGTGTGCAGTAGCGTCACTATGGCTTGCTTTACAGTCTAAACTAGTATGGTATCATATTGGCCAGAGATGTTTACAGATCATAATAGAACGGTTTTGTTTGTGCGGCATAATAGAAGGATTGGAGAAAAGGCTTTAACGATTATGCCTAATCCGGCCGTTAGTTGCACTGGCCACTGGTTCTCGTAATTAAGCCCAAGTTGATTGTTCTGAGAACCAGCTGCAAAGCGTTTCATCCGTGGCTTCATGCAACTATGAATTTGCGATGTTGGTACGTACTAGTAAGATGTTCATGTGATGCAACGGAATTTTAAATCTTATATGAACATGCATGAAGAACATAACTAGGATTTTTTAAATGCTAGATAAAATAAAGATAGCATTTGTTGATATTTCCATGCATTCCAAATATTTTAAAATTCCATATAAGTATGAAAGCATAGCATCCAAAGAACTAATTATTTTTTGCTTTGGTTTATAAAGAAGTACAACGTTTACATATACAACTTAGTGGGTAGAGGTACCTTTTCCAGCGAAATGAACAACACACATGTAACGTATCATCAAACGTGATCTCGGGAGAGCAGCTTCGAGCTCCTTAAAGTCGATGCAATTCTCCTCCAAATACCCTATAAACCGGACCCGTGTTTATTCTGAAAACATATATCGTTTTTTCTTTCCAAACACACCATCACAGCAGTAGGGATCACAACTGAGTTGAAAATGCAATCAAGGAGCAGATCGGCACGGACACGTGCTCTGCACTCCTAGAGGGTAGAGGGGTACCTAGGGAGTTGGAGGAATCGAGTGATCGGAGCCGGACGAGGGCAGTATGAGCGCGGGGGAGGAGTGGAAGAGGGTACCGGTGTATAACGAGGTGGTGACGAGGATGACGCCAAGTAGCAGCAACTACACTGACCGCGGTTCCAACGCCGACGTCGGCGACCACCACCGGCCCCATTCTTCTCGCCTGCAGCGTGTGGAGAGGTCGGACAGGGAGGGGCGGGGGAGAGCTAGATGGAGAGGTCAGGGGAAGGGGGTGCGGCGGTGGAGGAGGCGCGGAGTTGGGAGGGACAGCAGCAGCGGCGAGACGCGCAGCACGGAGGGGAGGAGAGGGAGAAGGAGATGGAAGGGGGGAGCGAAATGAGATTTGGCTAGCGATTTATGCGGTACGGTAGTTTGTACCAGCATATGATAGTGCTGGTACGGTAGACATGGTGTAATATAACGGTGATGTGAGCATGTCAATCTGTATATAGTTGAAAGAAATATACTTCACATTGATTCGTGGAGTGAGCCCGTCGATCTGTAAATATTTCCAGATCTGTCCTGCTCAGCTGCTCCGGGCAAGGTCGCTGCTGTACAGCTATAGCAGTACTCGAAAACCGTTCTGGAACAAAGATTTGTTCGCCGTACTTAACTGATTAGATCGATGTCGCTGTCGTGTGACTAGGAGAATCCAACAAACGTTGAATCGTGTACGGCTCTCGAAACTGACCCTCGGTTGGCCCAATTAAGAGATTCTCTCTATCGTATCGTTCGTTTGTATGTTCATTTGAAGATATTTGGGCTCCCTGGCCTGGCCCCTTCCATGCACTGAACGAAACCACAGCCGCAGGATTAACACACACCAGGAGTCACAGGCCGTAGGTCCTACCATGCGATCAGAAGTCCAATGAACAGAGGCTCATATGGAGAAAAATCTCTCGAGGACGCACAATGACACCACGCCATCACACCGGATGCTGAATGAAAAGCAGGAAGCAATCTGCGCTCGATTTAGACGGAAGCTCATGACGGTGCAAAATTAGTAAGCTCCAGATCGATCAGAGACTTCTCCAGAGTCCGAGATAATTCTGCATCACCCGTGGCATACTGGCATTGCAGAACAGAAGCATGGGCACCTCGTCGAGCAGACGACGTCACCGCGTCCCATCGGTTCACGTCGCGTGAAGCAGCCGGAGCCGGCCAGTGACTCATCGGCGAAACCGAAAGCCTCGTAATCACACCTGTACGCGTCCTTACCTCAAGTCAAGCGCTCACAGTATTAAGTACAGTACTCACAGGTCAGACCTGGGCATCGGACGGCTGGGATCGCAATGCCGGTTCTGATCGGACGGCTGGGATCGATGGCCTCTCCGCGGCGAACTTGCTACTGCAAACCGCCAGTAAGCTGTCGCCGCTCGATGAGGTGGACGTCCTACTGCAGATCGGCCGGTTAAGTTATACGGCCAATTTAAACACGGAAGCTGTTTTCAATGTGTTTATTTTTAACTGCTTTTTCCTCTGTTTTTTCCTTGCGTTTCTTTTTTAGATATAGCTATTTCTATTTTCTCTCTCTTTTGCTTCATTTTTTAATTGAATGTTTCAATCAAAACCTAACAACCGCTATCGTATCTATTTTAACCAAAATCAACAACTGTAGCTAAGAGACAATGGTAAAAGCCGTTTTAAATAGGATCATATTTACTTTCTAGCCCAACTTGGGCCCAAACTATGGCCATGAAAGCAAAAAAGTTGATGTTAATGACAACATATTTAATATAAATACACGTTAATAGCAATTGTGGCCAATGGACCCAACTTGGATAGCCTAGATCGAGGCGGGGTGAAATACCCCATCCCACTTATGTATTTTTGCAAATAACCCTCACGCATACAACACTATTTTCAAAACACCCCTGCTCCTATCCCCTTTCTCTCAATCCAATCCAATCTTCAACGCTACCACCACACACATCCCATAGCATAGACACACCTCCACATCATCCTCTCAACCGGACGTCGTGCCATGGCACCTCGCCTCTTGGTGACAAAGGCACCGGACGATGCCGCACCTCCTTACCTCTCTCGGTCATTGTGTCACTTCTCCACCATGACGCCTGTTGTGCCATGCCACTCGGGCCCAAGACGCGACAAGCCGACCTCACTTCAACCCACGCCCTACGCTACACCCTAGCCAACTATCGCCCTCCCTACTACTAAATACTTCTGCTGCATACAACTTGATGCTGCTAATGCAACTGGAAGATGTTGGTAGTCGTTCTGCTTTCTTTCTTTCTTTTTCTTTTTTCTTGCACGTCCTGGATGCTATTTCTTGCACCATTGTAAGGAACCAACCAACACAAACACAAACAACAGAGTACGGTTGCATACATTTAGATTTCATTCAAATTTTGAATTTTGAACTCTTGTGTCATGATTTGGCATGCAAGTAGATAGCAGCTAGAGCAATCAACATTTCATCAATCCGAGACACAAGTGCACTAAAACACTTTCATTCGCATCCCACACAATTCAATTCATATTTTATATTACACAATTTGATGCTTCAATTCACAAACCATATTTTCACAATTCACTTATCAAAACAAATGCCTCAAGTTTCAACATTCTCACGGACAAAACTACCATGTATACACCATCAATAATTTCACAAACATTCCATTAATTCATTACAACTGGAAATATGAAAGAAAATGCAAACAAAAACCTTACAAACTCACAATACAATTCAAGCACAAATCAAACCTCACAATTCCTCACTATGACATAATTCTTCAAACACTGCATTACCAAATTTGAAAAAAAACTAAGGTGGAGAGTGGAGGCGAGGGGCGACATCGGGTGGAGGAGGCAGCGCCATGGCCGAGGGAGGGGTGGAGGGAGGTGGTAGGCAAAGGTCGAGGAGGGTGCCATGACCAGGAGGAGGAGGAGGGCATCGTCGATGGGCGATAGGTTAGAGGGAGGTGTTGTCGGCTCGTCGCATCTTGGGGTTGAGTGGAGTAGCGCGGTAGGGCATCATGATGGAGAGGCCATGGCATGGCAAGGAGGGTGGCGCTGGGGTCGGGAGGGCACGCGACCGAGTGAGGTTTGGATGGCAAAGCTGAGGGGCAATGAGGTAGCTTGGATAGCAACGTCTAACCCTAGCTCTTCCGAGCGTGAGTGCATGTGTGAGGGAGAGTAGGGAATGGCCGAATGAGGGAGAGGGAGCGAACAAGGGGGTTGAGAGCTTTTTTGTGATTGGAATCAGCCGCATGGGGTGTAAACGCAAATTTGCATAAGTGGGTGAGGGGCCTCACTCCTGCCTCGATCGCAACCATAGAAGCTAGATCCGATGGCCCATGGTTGCGTTAGCACCTTATCACCCAGTTATCTATTAGTACTAGATATGTTGTTGATGTTAATGTGTCGCTGAAACCAACATATATGTAATGATGTAATGTGGGGCATACTCTAGACATTAATAACTCCAGCTGTACACTGTTTAGAGTTTTAGAACAGCACTAAAATGGTGAGGATCTTAAAGCATCGATCAATAATTAATTACAAACCGGGGCCCCTCAATTGCCACTAGGCTAAGTTCCCATGATTTTCTTTCTGGGGCCGGAGCATGAAAACACTTATTCAGGCATATCTTCTAATCTCTTTCTTAACTCGATGACACGACGCATATCTTCTACGTGTTCTAAAAAAAAAGTAAGTTAGAAAGAAAATATGTTTAGACGCAACGTAGAATTCTAGAATATCTTACACCTAGAAATCTAGAATGGGTCTTGTGTGACGTGTCAGACCCTATGAACAAACTTCTAAACATATGTGAAGTTAACACTCAAACCACTGATCTAATCTATCCAAGAATGATCCATTTGACCACTGATAGAACTAAAAATTGCACCAAGCACTTATAGAACTAAAAATGTCATCATCTTGATAAGCATTATACATAAGTAGTTCGGGCCCATCAGCTTGCCCATTTTCTGTGATTCTTCTTAGCTACTTCAAAATGTCTAGAGATGGGGCCACTCTCTGGAGCATCCTGGTTCGTAGCCGTCCGTTTCAGAAACTGTCGTACCCATCTCGTCTGTGTTCCAATCCTACGAGGAAGAGGATGCCATCACAGAGGGATAAATTGCAACGTTTAATATGTTTTATTACAACGAAAAATTTGCAAACTATGTATAAATAAACTGGAGCTACGAGAACCATCCAAAAAAGTAATTTGTCAAACGTCAGGTACATGTTCTAATTCAACGTGAGAATTGGATATCAATTGGCTGGATTCGAACCGGTTTTCAGTGGATTTATGCTCGTACTGTCTACAGTAACTAATTTTTAAATGATATATTTTTTAAGACGGGATCAATAGAATAATTATAGCAAATAATGTACTGAGTTTTAAAACCATCAGTATAAAAGAACCCACCCATTAATACTTTCGAATTCACACGTCCTGATATGATCACAGGGCTTGTGCCGGTGTCATCAGGTGTTCACCTGCTCATCGATTCTAGATTCAACATGTTGCAGTGGCTTGGCAATGTGTAGGGCAGAGAGCAATCGTTGGCGACCATGTAACAGAGGGACAAAGGAACCAAGGCTGGTAGTAGAAACAATGCGGTGGTATTGTGGCAACATGCAACACCTTAGTAAGGGCCGACAAGGGGGGACAGTTGCAAATGCTAGCAACCATCCATGAGCAAGTAAAGAGTCTGTTTATATTGGTTTCTGCTTCTTAAAATCGAAGTTAACATAAATATTTCAGTTTCTATAAACTATTTTCACTAGTCACTACTATTTATTAGCCATAACAATATACTTTTATATATTGTAACATATTTTGTATTTTATTGTATCACAATTCCATAAGTTGTATGACGGTCCAAATATTGTAGTGACTTTTGTTGCTCCGTCTTTTTTACATAATATATTACTATTTATTAGCTACTACTATTTATCAGTCACTGTTATTTATCGGCTGTAGCTAACAAACATCAGGAGAAACTAATATGAACAGAACATACCCTTAAATTGAGTGTGGCATGAGTATTGAGGTGTTGTGTCCTGGAGACGAGAGGAGAAAAATTTTTCGTTGCTCTGTCCGAATATTGTAGTGACTTTCGTTGTTTCGTCTTTCTTACGTAATATATTACTATTTATTAGCTACTACTATTCATCGATCGCAGCTAAAAAAATATCAGGAGAAACTAATATGAACAGAGGAGACCCTTAAATTGAGTGTGGCATGAGTATTGAGGTGTTGTGTCCTGGAGACGAGAGGAGAAAATTGTTTCTATGGTTCACATTTATCATCAAGAATCCATTGGATGCCCATCCAGCCGGCTACATGAATATCGTCCAATTCCCCTCATCCAACGGCGATCTAAGTGCCCACCTGTCAATAAACATCCCCAACGTTTTTCCTCACACAGAAGTCTCCCAGAAACCCACTGATCCCTACGACCCAGCAAAACTTGGCCCCACTCTCCAGCCTGACGAGGGCTCACTAGCGGTGCACGAAGGAAGATCAAAAAAAAAAAACCAAAACCTCCTCCCTGCCCGGCTGCCCCTACTTCCTCGTGCCCCGGCCGCCTTCGCTCTCCAAATCCAACACCGTGCGCTCACACAGCGAGAGAAAAGCTTCCGAATTTGGCGGCAATTCCCCCTTAATACACCCATCCGGCCATCCCATCGGTTCCCCAGATTCCCCACCGCCTCCTCGTAAGGTCCCGTGCCAGATCGGAGATCCCAAATCTCGGTCGCCGAGCGCGAGGTAAGCGAGATATTCTTCTGTGTGGATTTGAGGAGGCTGGTTCTTTCGAATCTGATTTGTTTTTTTTATTTGTCTCGGTTGTTTTGGTTGAGTTTTACAAGATTTGGCGTGCTGATGGGTGATGACGTTGTTCTTGTTGTTGGTGGTGATTGTGCAGTGGTAGATTCGGCGGTCATGGCGGGCGCCGTGCTGGTCGCCGTCGCGGCCTCCATCGGTAACTTGCTGCAGGGGTGGGATAATGCGACCATTGCAGGTAACTCTTGTTAAAAAAAAGGCTGAATCTTTTGACACAGTTGCATGCCATGTCTTTATGTTGCGCTAGGGCCCGGGTTAGGTCGCAATTATTGGATTCTTGTCGAGATCAAGATGGATTTGGTGGAATTATTTATAGTAAAAGTTGTTTCTTTCTTGGTTTTCGACCTTGAATGGACAAAGCGGCGGAAATTCTCACCAGAATTCCGAGTCTTTTCTGAATGGGATTAAATGAATGTATGGATCCTATACATGCTCCCTGTATCTGAACTTAGTACCATCCATGCCAAAATGTTTCAGAATTTCGAATGGATGCTGATAGTTTGACTTCATGCTGACCCTGTTGACTTGCTGGGATGATCTCTCCAGGTGCGGTCCTGTACATAAAGAAGGAATTCGACTTGCAGAGCGATCCCCTTATCGAGGGCCTCATCGTGGCCATGTCACTCATTGGGGCGACGGTCATCACAGCGTTCTCCGGGGTAGTGGCTGATGCTGTTGGTAGGCGGCCCATGCTGATCGCGTCGGCTGTCCTCTACTTTGTTAGTGGGCTGGTGATGCTCTGGGCGCCGAGCGTGTATGTGTTGCTCTTGGCAAGGCTCATTGATGGGTTCGGCGTTGGTTTGGCTGCCACGCTTGTCCCTTTGTACATCTCGGAGACTGCCCCGACGGACATCAGAGGACTGCTGAACACACTGCCACAGTTCAGTGGTTCAGGAGGGATGTTCCTTTCTTATTGCATGGTGTTTGGCATGTCCCTCACGCCGCAGCCTGATTGGAGGATCATGCTTGGGGTTCTATCAATCCCATCACTTATATACTTTGCATTGACTGTCTTCTACTTGCCTGAATCTCCTAGATGGCTTGTGAGCAAAGGAAGAATGGCTGAGGCCAAGCGAGTGTTGCAAAAACTGCGGGGAAGGGAAGATGTCTCAGGTTTGTATGTCTTTCCTAGATACTATTTAGTGTAACTGTAATAGGCAGCCGATCTCTGTGATGATTTCTCATATTGGATTAATTGTACAGGAGAAATGGCCCTTCTCATTGAAGGTTTGGCTGTTGGAAAAGATACACATATTGAGGAATACATAATTGGTCCTGATGATGAGCTTGCTGATGAAGGGCTAGCTCCGGATCCAGAGAAGATCAAACTGTATGGACCTGAAGAAGGCCTATCCTGGGTTGCCCGTCCTGTTAGGGGGCAAAGTGCACTTGGAAGTGCGTTAGGTCTCATCTCTCGTCATGAGAGTATGGTTAGTCAGGGTAAGCCTCTTGTGGACCCTGTTGTCACTCTTTTCGGAAGTGTCCACGCGAAGATGCCCGAGATAATGGGGAGCATGCGGAGCACATTGTTTCCTAACTTTGGCAGCATGTTTAGCGTCGCGGAACAGCAGCAGGCTAAAGCTGAATGGGAAGCCGGGAGTCAAAGGGAGGCTGAAGATTATGCATCAGATCATGGTGGAGATGATATTGAGGATAGCCTCCAAAGCCCGCTTATTTCTCGTCAGGCAACTAGCATGGAAGGAAAGGAGATTGCTGCACCGCATGGCAGCATAATGGGTGCCGTGGGAAGTAGTCTCATGCAGGGAGGGGAGGCAGTAAGCAGCATGGGCATTGGTGGGGGATGGCAGTTGGCTTGGAAATGGACTGAGAGAGAAGGTGCAGATGGGCAAAAAGAAGGTGGCTTCCAACGTATTTACTTGCATGAAGAGGGAGTGCCAGGCACACGGGGCTCTATATTGTCATTGCCAGGAGGTGATGTTCCTCCTGGTGGTGAGTTCATCCAGGCAGCCGCTCTAGTGAGCGAACCAGCTCTTTACTCTAAGGAACTGATGGACCAGCGTCCTGCTGGCCCTGCCATGGTACATCCATCTGAGGCAACCGCTAAAGGTCCAAGATGGGCAGACCTATTTGAACCCGGAGTGAAGCATGCACTGCTTGTTGGCATAGGAATACAAATCCTGCAACAGGTAAACTAGTTTTTGCCTTCGTATTTAATACCAACATATGTATTTCTAAGGTGGCATTTGGATTATTGGAAATGATGGGGGAGATACATTTAAACCCATGCTTGTTTGGAGGGAATAGGATATAGTGGGTTCATATCCCACCATTTCTATCTGCCGGGGGTCTGGGTTATGGTGGTGGGGTAGGGTTATGATGTGTAACCCCCACCTCATATCCCATTCCCTTTCCAACCCTCCATCCAAACGCCACCTAAATGCTATGTGCACTTGATGCCTAATTTAGCACTTCAGAAACACCAAAAGCATTTCTTCTAGTCCTAGTATTAATTAGAATTCTTTCTTGTCAAACTAAAATGTTACAATTAAAGCATCTTGCTGTTGTCTGCTGCCAGACCTCTTGTTATTAAAGTTCTTACTTTTGGCCTTAACTAAAAAGTGCTCAGCAGTTTCCCCTAAAAAAAAATTTAGCAGCCTATGGTATGCAACTGTCTGGTATCTTGTTGCTAAATGTTTTCAAAGAAGCAAATAAACTTGATGATTTGATGAATGCTTATTTGGATAACATAGTTTTGCTGATCAGACTGCAAATGCTACCAATATTTCCGTAGTTTTTCACACAAGTAAGTCAATCTTGACATCTTGTAGTATTAAGTATAAAGAAACATGCTGTGGTATTCTGTATAAGAAACACATAAAAACATTCTATTAAATAAGATACTAGAGGAACTGCTGGGAGTGGGCTGTGGGATACCTGGACGTTGTTTAGGTCACACAACTTGTTTATGAGGGTATTTTATCGGCAGCATGGAAACAACAGGCTGGCTTTTTTCTTTGTTCCCTTTATTTGTAAGGGCATTTGTGAATTTATTTGCTGAATATGATTCTAGTCCTCCAAGAGTAAACGCTCAGCACGTCATTTCATATTGTGACATAATTCTGTTTTTTTCACCTGTCCCTACGGCCTACAGTTCCATTTTTCTTGTATGTTTCATATTAGTATATGTTTTTACCTCGATATGGCATATGAAATGTTGTGTTGATTATCAACTTTATCTTTTTGCGCAGTTTGCTGGTATCAGTGGTGTTCTCTACTACACCCCTCAGATACTTGAGCAAGCAGGTGTTGGGGTACTTCTTTCAAACATTGGACTAAGCTCTTCCTCAGCATCTATCCTTATTAGTGCCTTGACAACCCTGCTGATGCTTCCCAGCATTGGTGTCGCCATGAGGCTCATGGATATGTCGGGAAGAAGGTTACACTTCATATTTCACATGCTATTGCTTGCTTGTGATTGAATGCATTATTTTTAATGTAAGTAAAAGAATAATCATTCTTCCGCCTTGTTTCTTATTCAGGTTCCTTCTTCTTGCAACAATCCCTATCTTGATAGTAGCACTAATTATCTTGGTTCTGGTCAACATTGTGAATGTGGGAACCATATTGCATGCCGCACTCTCAACAGTCAGCATCATAGTCTACTTCTGCTTCTTCGTCATGGGGTTTGGGCCTATACCAAATATTCTTTGTGCAGAGATTTTCCCCACCACTGTTCGTGGCATCTGCATAGCCATCTGCTTTCTAACTTCCTGGATTGGTGACATTATTGTGACATACACTCTTCCTGTCATGCTTAACACCATCGGACTTGCTGGAGTTTTCGGAATATATGCTGTTGTTTCTGTACTTGCTCTGGTATTTGTCTTCATGAAGGTGCCAGAGACGAAGGGCATGCCTCTGGAGGTCATCACGGAGTTCTTCTCTGTTGGAGCAAAGCAGTCCAAGGAAGCTAGGGATTAGTTGCTCTTATCTGGTGTTCGGCATTGCTGGTGGTAATTTTGTGGCTTCCAAACTACACCGCGGTTAGACCTGTGATGCTTTGTTAAAGACAATACGAAGACAGCAGAGACAGTGGGCCTAACGAGATGGTTTGACTGTACATTGTGAGGCTGAATCCTGTTATAGACCGGCTTTTGGAAGTAGGACATGTAAATCATCTGTTATTTTTGCTCGGTGAATTTCTATTTGTGTTCTTTGGAATTCTTGCCTCTGTAACTAGTGGTATGTTACAGTTACGCTTGAAGCACTATGTGAGAATCTCCATGATAATGTTATGATGAATTATTACAAGATTTGTAGAGTGGTCAAATAGTTTTGCAAAGAGTGTGTTTGATTTGGACTGATTTTTGGAAGTCTCAGAAAGCGGTAGTATAGCAGTGCGGTAGTATCGATATTATAGGTGCGGTATTACCGATCTTTTCAGACAAATAGAGTTTTAGGATTTGTTTGGGATGACCTAGGTCATTGCATTATGGGTGTATGATGCATGTTTTGACTAATGTGGGTCAAGTTGTGAGGAATTTGTATCCGAAAATGATTTTTTTATTTTTTGAATGTATAGGGTTGTTTGGAGTTAACCGTACTCAACGGCGAGGATCGAGGCTAGACTCATGGACGAGCTGAGGCTTAGAACGATCAAGGATACCGAATGAGATGGTGAGCTTAAATATGGCACGAGAAATGCGGAAAATGTTGAAAGCGAGTTCGAACGACGAGATGACATCATATAGTTAGCCGGGCCAAGTTAGCCATGGTTCGGCAGAACCGGAATGGGAGAGACTTGGTGATGCGTGGCAAGCTAGTAGTGCATCTACTCGTGGTAAGCATGGTGATTGATTGCACTGGTTGGTGATGACCGGGTTAAGGAAGGGTATTTTGATAGTATGACCAAAATGCCAGAAACTATTTTGGATCAAAATCGCGGCGTATAGGCGATGCATTGGAGAGTGATTTAGGTCAATGTGGAGCTGGCTTGATCAAAGACGAGATCAAGACTAAGAATTTAGTGGATATGAACTTATACTATTTGAAAAACGTGTATAAGTGAATTTGTGAGAGTAAAATCCGTGTGTGTGGAATTGATGGGTTCCCCCATTGTAATAGTGGATAGGATACACTAAGAAAAATAGGTGGCTGGTTGTCTACCTATAAAAGGGGTTGGAATGGAGACATATGGGTAAACTATTTAACCCCTTTCTCATGTGCTCTCATGTCTAGGGTTAGGGTTTGAAAGTTGGGTGCGTTGTGTGTTTTTTATCCTTCAAGGTAGAGTGGTTGTAAAAGTTACCTCTTTAAGTAAGTAATACATCAATGTTTGATCAGCTCTATGTCTATATTACATTTTGATTGATTTACTCTCGATTTGATTGGTTTTGATCTCTTCTCTTTCTTTTTCTTGATTTTGCTGTGCTAAGAACGTTTAAGAGATGAAAGCAACCTCTAGGTATCTATCTCCACTTATCTAGATACTTTGATAACAAGTTTATCAAGAAAACCCGTTCTTGCTTCAAGGTGTGATTTCTTAATACGAGGGTTTTTTGATGTGATTTCTTTCGTGTTCTTGCTTGCTGGGACATATAGAAATATATCTAAAGTCATCTTGGCCATCGTCCACACACGAGTAAGTTGTATTTATCAATTTTGATTTTGGCTCGATTTCGGTGTATCTTTTCTTTAAACTGAAAAGTCTCAATTTTGACCCTAATTTTCATGATCACCTGATGACCTTTGAGCACAACGTAAGAACCACCGGAAGTAGATTCTGAAGGGGAAAAAAAAAAGAGTTTTCTGTCCCAAAAAAACAAAACGAAAGCGATACCTAAGACTAGCAGCAGCTAGCAACCAGCGTGTGCGTGCTGTCCCGTTAATGCAGCGGCTGGGAGTTGGCGCTATTCATTCAGAACGTACAGAGTAGTCGCCTACCACTGATTTATTACTGAACAAGCACAGTATTTTCGTCCGTCGTGTTCGTGCCAACCACATGCCGTCTTCCGCTGCTTGCCAACTCACCTGCTCGCGTCTCGGCCGGGCGCTTACGCGCGCGCATACGGCGCAGGGGGAGGAGGGTAAACACGGGACGTTTCACGGTGATTCGAGCCGGAGATTCGTAATTCGCGACGGCTCGGTTGGCGCCGAACAACCGGAGGCGAAGTCTCGGTGTTTGTACTGGCCGCGGAGCCTTAATTTAGGGGCATCTGTGTACATAGGCCCCGGCAGCACACCTGTGCGACCACCTAGCTACCGAACATGCTCTGCTCGGTACTCCACGTGTTTAGAAAATGGGTGTTGCTAGCGTCTAGACTTTCGGTGTGTTAGCATCGTACGCTCAATACAAACACCCCTATGTATTGTCCAATCAAGAAATCTATCCCTCTGGACTACGAGCTAACATGGGTAAAAATGATCTTGCACGAAAATAGGATCGATCATAAATGTTTTCCGCTCTACGTAGATTAAATAGACTGTTATTTCCAATATGAAATCTATACAATTACTGTTTAAAAAGACTAAATTTCATAAAACCGCACTATATGTGATAAAACTGTCACAAATTGTACTTTTAAACATCAGTTTCATAGTTCTAAATAACGTTTCATAAACATTTTTAAGCATCAGTTTGCTAACATAGAGCTAATTGCCACGATTGATAACAGTTAACTGTCGTTGATGCCTCCAATTAACGGAAGACAAAAAACCTTGCGCAGTTGCGCTCACATGTACCCTTACAAATTTTACATTATGTTACGTGAATAGAACAGGTTGTTTGAGAATATAGGGCAGCAACTTTTTTTAGAAGAAAACAAAGTAAAATGCAGTAGGTTTAGGATCTACGATTTTGTTTTAGCACTGTCGTTGATGCCTCCAATTAACGGAAGACAAAAAACCTTGCGCTCACATGCTTTTTGATGAGCATCCCCGGTGACCGAACGCTGAAACAGACCACCCGTCCACTCCACTTCACACAGCTCCCCTACCCATCTTGCTCAGTGATCCAACGGCCTATCCGATTCCACGCAACAAAATCAGAGCGAGTTATTTACACACCGTATGTCTCTTAGGCACTCCTAATGTAAGAGGTATGTTCATACTATATTCATATTCTCTACATCATAAAGATGTAGTTATAAACACAATCTCTTTAGTAGATAGTATGTATCTATAAAACCAGATAATAAATTTCACCCATCTCTCCCTCTCCCTCCTCTCACTAAAGACATATACAATGATATAGACAACTATCATCTATAACATCCTCCATACCATTTATAGATGGTACTAAAGATGGTTCATACAATATGTTGTCTTTTTGTATATTTTTATAGACAGTTTCTCCATAACACAATACATCTTATTTACTATGTTACGGTCGACTACTATATAATAGACGACCCAAATATCTCTTTCCTTTATCATCTTTACCTATCAAGATTTATCAACTAACATCACATTATTGTATATGGTCTAATGTAACGTACATCACCTTCTCTCTTCTTTAATCAAGATTTATAAACAACTAAAATCACATTATTGTATATGGTCTAATGTAATTTTTTTGCTGTTTCTTGATAGTTGAATTTTGTACTTCACCACGCAATTTTTGAAACCGCGGGGCCATCCCAAAAGGAGAGGGTTTAAAAACCTCTCTTCTTTAATTTCTCTTTCATCTCACTTTCAGTTTTATGTGGTACTCTATATATATTGCTGATGTCACCGTATTGAGATTGCCCTTACCTACGTCTCTGACTGTATATGTAACGGTAGAGGATCCGAATGCCGGAAGAAGGTCGCGTCGTTCTCATGCCACCTGTCAGTGCACCTAAGCTCCCTAAATTTCTTCATGAAAAGATTTTCTGACTCGAGTTGCATAATTTGGAGAAGCAAAGGCTTATCAGATCCACATGTCATATTGTCAGTCGCTAGAATGAGATGGCAATCAACTACTCTGCTGGAAACATCTTTTTTCCTCTCTTTTACCCTGACTATAACAAATTCTACAGTGCTTGTGAACAAATTACATACTAGCACGAACAGTTTTTTTACCCTCCACTCACAACTTTTACAGTCTACAATAGCATCTGTATCTGATGTCATCTGCTGTCCCCCACAGTCCCCACATTACCACAAGCAAGAATAAAACTAGGTGTGTAATCAGAGAAGATATGAACGAATATGTTTATTCTGTATTTTATTCCATATTTTTTCTTAGAATCAGAGTCGGACAGAATAATACCGGATATCCGTTTCTCCATTCCGTATATGTTCTATAATCTTTCGGACGATCGGTCGGACGAAAATTATCCGCTTCTTTGCATATGACATTTGACAGTATAATACAATCAGAGCGAACATAGAGAGATTAATTACTGAGATGTTGAAGAAATAATACTCAGTACTTCCGACTGTTTAGATATGATAGTCTGCCTATATGTTATCTTGTTCTCAGGTGAAGTTACAACAGATTTTCTCATATCACTTGACATACGAATATATACGGATGGATATCACTTATTCTGTATCCTACTCTATATTTTTTCCTCAAAGTCAGACATAGATAGTATCGGATACCCATCTACCCCTTCCATATTTGTTTCACAAACCTTCAGTCGATCGGATGAATGAAAATTATCCATTCTATTTACACCCCTGAATAGAACCCACAAAGTTGTAGAAAAAGAATCACATTTCACAGTTCCAATTATTCTCCTCTCCATTTCTTTAGAAGAAAACTTTACTGCGCTACTGACATGTAGGCCATCGGCAGAAAGGACCAGCTCAACAACCCACACCGACCTAGACCCACCCGCCAGAGACATTCACTCTAATACTACGGCAATAATCCTCCACCGCCGCGGCCGCCGCTGCCGCCGGCGGCGGCGGAGGAGGAGGCGACGACAGCCTCCAAGACTATAGTCTCGCACTTGCGGCATCGCTTGGGCGGCTCGGGGTCGTCGAGGACGATGGGGCGGCGGCAGAAGGGGCAGGAGGAGTTGGAGCGCAGCCAGGTGTCGACGCAGGAGACGTGGAAGCCGTGGCCGCACTGCGGCATCACGCGCACCTCCTCCCGCTCGCCGAACTCCGACAGGCAGATGGCGCACTCCGCCAGCAACTCCTCCACCTTCCCCTCCTCCCCCTCCTCCACCACGGCGCCCCTCGCCGCCGCCGCCGCGGCCACCGCGTCAGCGTACGCCAGCTTCGGCAGCGCCTTGAGCGCCTTCTTCTTGAGCCCCTTGGTGGTGGTCACGCCGGCTCCCGACGCGCCGGTAGTAGCCGGATTCCCGCCGCCGCCGCCGAAGGCCGGGTTGTTCGACGGGGAGGAGGGGTTGGCGGCGGCGTTGTTGCGGCGGGAGCGCGCGCAGCGGGCGACGGCGGCGAGGCCGACGACGCAGATGAGCGCGCAGAGGAGGGCCGCGAGGATGACGACGACATCCGAGTTGACCCCGGAGGGGGGATCGGCCGGGGGGATGCCCGGAATACGGTTGGGGTTGCCGCCGCCGCCGCTGCTCTGGAGGAGGCGCCGCGACGACGACGGTGGCCGGAGCATCGCCCAGGTCGGTCGGGCGCTGGTCGTTGGGGGGTCCTTTTTGTAAAATGGAGTGGTGATAGGAGCGAAAGGTGGTGGATGGTTGGGATTGTTGGCGTCCCAAGGGAGCTTTCCGGACTGTGGGCGGAGGGTACCTTTTGCGATTGTGCCCCTCGTGTTCTTCTGTTTTGTATTTTTCCATTTGGAAGGCCTTTTTTTATCACTATAGAAAAAACTAGAACAAAATTGTTTTAGTTTGGGCAACGTTTTCTATTCACCTTCACATTTGGTGCAACTACCGGTACATCCCACGCAATTATGTGCCCAAATGCTAACGATATTAGTTTGCACTATTGTAATCTAGTCCAGCTAAGTGAACGGTGAGGGTCTCTTCCTTTTCTTCCAACTAAGTAACCGAATTTTAGTGACATATAGTTCAACCATGCCAATCGGTGTCCTTTTTTTTTTGCATTTACATGCGACTCCTTGAGTTCTAGAACAAATTTGAGCTTGCTAAAAGAGCTCAGTACAGAAAATCATTCTAGGCACATACTCGTATACCAGGCTCCGCTCTTATTTCCGGTGTTTATAACTTTTATTGATGGAGTGTTACACACCCGTTGGTGCAATCCATACTCAATCGATGTCGACTGTATCTTTGCAATACGGCCATGTTTTTGTTGGTTTTTAAAAATTGATTTTCTATAGTAAATAAGTTTTATATAATATCCATCTTTTAAACAGAGTGTTTTTTAAGATATGGTCAACTAGTCAATTGTAGTATGTACTGTAGTGATTTTATTTATATCGATCAAAATTACATATCAATATCTTTCTTTTTAAATTTTTTTATAATCTATTACTATTTATAAGTCAAAATTAAATGTCAAATCTAAAAGCTCATATGAATGGACCGTAGACAGCAGGCATACAAAGAACATACCCCGATGATACTCCATGTCGTGTAGGCAGCCGGCTTCCTTTCCACTGATCAACAAGCCAACGATGTAGAAGCCTGCTCGAGGAAAAAATTATCCCAATCATCAGCAGAAGATGCCACGTTGCCAACAGTTCAAGCAGGGGCGGACCTATGGTTCAAAATTTAGGCACAAAATTCAATATATATTAGATATAATACGTATATATACTCTTAGTTAAACCAAATTCATCATATTTATACTCATCAACTTAATTTCACCTTACTTCTCTAACTTCCTCTCAGCCCTCGTGAGCGGCGAATTCATCCCGCACCCTCTTTAGCTGGCCCAATTCATATTGGCCCATTCGACCATCCCCAATCCTAGCCACCTAACTTCCCTATTCTATCTCTGTGCGTGTGGGTCGACTTACTCAACGGCTCGGACGCTTGGCCATATGCATGATGCACATAGGCGACAGGTGGCGGGTGGCGGTAAGCATCGAGCGGAGGGAGGCAGTAGCAGCCAGCGGTATGAGCCCGCACCCTATAGATCGCAATAACCATGCATGGCGGTGGCTTGGCCTGGGATGTTGAAGAAGAGCCGAAACGAAAAGGGGAGGGAACTTGGCAGGGCACGCAAGGCCAGGGCCAGTCGGATGCCATCGGTAACATCAAAGCTGCCATAGGTGAATCCCAAATATCTAATTTTAGATTTTAAAACTTTTAAAATGAATAAATCTATTGATTTAAAAAATAAAGAAGAAGCTTCAACACAATTACAAGCAGGCGACACTAGGAGCGAAGTGACTGCGCGAGGCGGCACAAGTGAGCAGGGAGGTAGGGAGTAGCCAGTGTTATGGCAAGATCTCATCATCAGGTGAGTTGCGTTTGTTCTCCCATTCCCCTTCTCAATTCTAAAATCGGCAAATCATAAATAGTTGATTCAACGATTGTGTCTTTGTGAAATATAGATCATATAGTCTTCAAAAATAAAGAAGTTTGTAGATTTATTTTTTGTGAGATAATGCTGGCTAGACTTATGTAATAAAGGAAAATTTCTAGAGCTTTCAAAGTTTGAAGAAATTAGTAAGTTGATCTTAAGGAATAATGAAATGAAATAGCTGTCCCTTAGATTGTATAAAGAGCCGCATAGCTAAAATTCTATTTTTCTTAATTACTTTATAATTTTTCTATATTATTTTGAGATATTTTTAGTAGAAATAATTTATATTTTGATTTTACTACTGAGAATCTTTTATTTTTATTGAGCAATATTTTGTAAAACTCCGAACACCTATTCTCGAAATCCTGAGACCACCACTGAGGTACCGTAAGTGCTACCAAAGCAGCCTTGCAATGCTCCCACATGGGGCAAGGCCAGTTCGGCCTTGAGAAGCAAGCGTCCTAAACCGCAAACAACACCAAGGAATGCCCCGAAGTCCAACGTTATCTGGACCACCCCCAGGATTCCCGGCGATCACAACGACGCCCAACCCAAGCAAAGCAAACCTTTGGGTCGTTCTCCGTGCCGACAGAAGACGCCCGCGGCCGTGGAAGCGCACGGCGACGCGCGTGCCAGCGACGGGGCGCTAACGTGTGCGTCTCGGTGGCCTCGCTGTACCTGGCGGCACCCGCAGGCCGGCGCGCTTGAGGCAAAGCGGCGGTGGCACACTGCAACCTGAGGAGTGGAGACGCGTGCGCCTACGCGGGTTGTGATGGTAGTACGTGCATGGACGGCTGGTGATGGCGTGGTGCGCTCGGCCACTCGGTGGTGCTGGCAGAATTGTAGTGGAGTTGTCGCCGGAAAAGACAGTAGAACTCGACGACCTCAACACTGCGATCGTGGTGTGTATATTGTTGAGTTATCATGGCCGCCTACGGCTGTCTCGATTCCACGGATTAGATAACGGAAAACCGGAAAAGGAGAACGTGACAAGTATGGGCCTGCATCCCCAGGGACACTTATTTCAACGGAAAATGATAGATGGTCCTCCTATTATTCTGTTTTGGGTATTTATATTAGATTTTACTGATAACTTTTGATCTTGTTTTATGAATAGTAATAACATATAAAAAAGTTTATAGAGAGATATACCCACGCACGATTTTAACCGATATAAATAAAGTCATTACGGTCGATTGGTAGACTTTGTTTTTTAAAAAAAACACTTCGTTTGAAAGTTAGATACCGTAGAAAAGCTATTTACATAGAAAAATGGTTTATAGAAGTCAAAGCGAATAGGGCCTTTCATCAAATGAGATCAATTATTCGAGAACCAAACGGCTTTAGCTTCTGCCTTATTTTGGCTTTTGGCTTATTTAAGACACGTTGATTTCTAATTTTGGCTTTTATTTTCTCCTATTTCTTTGCATTGTCCGCAAACGATATAACTTTTTTTCTTTATTTTTTCTCAAAAAAGTTAACAGTCGCTACAATGCAATTTTAGTCATAAGACAAAAGGCACATACAGAAACTTAAGCCATAAGCTAGTTGGAGCGGGCCCGTTTGGTATTCTAAATTTCTACTACGCTGGTTCTCGTTGGTGAGTAAAACCATGTAGCAGTGGACACCGTTGTAAATATTGTAGCATAAGCATATATTTAGATTTAATTCCAACATATTCAACAAAGATATAGGCATGATATAAAAAGGCATATAAATAATTTAATCAACATATAAACACATGAACTTTCTAAGTCATTGAAGCGGAAGCTTATGCCTAATATAAACATAACATATATGACCAAATTCAATATGTTAATCAGATTTTGAATGACATATATTGTTCTCAGAAGGCTAGTTGCATAAGATTTAATCTTGGTCATCTCCGCCATGATAAAAAAAATCTTAATTATATATGACAGTTATAGATTAAATCTTGAGCTCAAAATAAACCTTGCTATCAAAAGAGACTACCAGATCATGAGCACAATTTGCTGAGCAATATGAATGACCTCAAATCAATCTAACATTCAGCTATCATGAATGACCCCCTATGTTTAATTCTAGCTTCGCTTCTGTGCATCAGTGCAAATTTAGAAATTTAGAATATGTGTCAACTACACTGCACAATCCAAATCTTGCTACGATCTTTTCACGGAAACAGGCACGCAACAACCGAAAGATAAAGGTGAGGAGAAACGGATAAACTAAAGTGCGCTACTTACGTTGGATGAAACGAAATTTACTGCAAAACAAGAAGACGGCACGGGAGGATTAGAAAAGTGCGCCGAGTTACGCTGGCTTGTGCTCCTCATCGTCGGCCATAATCCGTCGATTTCCTCACGCCGTACGTGCGCGAGCACCGTAGATTTTTTCACGTTCTAATCTAAAACCTACCCTGTCGAAACAGTAGAAGCGCTTCGGGAGCCTTTTCTGGGCCGGCACTGGTGCTTGTAGGCCGATCTGATCAGCCGGCGAGGAGCCCGGCCGACCAGCAACCACTTACCCCGTTTCTTGCTTTGCCTCCGAGCTGTAGGCGTGCCCAACCGCGAGACAAACGGCGGCCCAAGCATGCAAGCTGCGCCCGCCAGCCACTTCGTTCGCCCATGGCGTCACAGGCGTGGTGCGCACGTCCGGCGCGAGACGAACGGCGACCGCACACTCAGCATGGGCTGTTCCGGCGAAGTTTGAGGTCGGGCCTCGGAGCACCGAGCCGCCGCCAGGTGCGTTCTGCACCTTCCTTTACTCCTCTCGGGCGCTCTACGGTGCAGAGCCCGGTGCCGTGCTGCCGCCGCCGCTCGGCGACCTGGTGGCCAGCGCACGGAGTTGGCGAGGAGGAGGAGACCACTCCACGTACGACGACGTGAAACTGCGCCTCTGCAGAAGGCGGCCGACACGCCTCGCATAGGGCACACACGCAGCCTGTGACTGAGGCCCCGGTCACGTCAATCCATTGCCATCTTCAGCTGCTGATCAGAATGCGGACAGAGACGAGGACGAGGACCGCATGGAATGCTGGATGGCTCGGCATCGAGACGGTAGCACGTACGTTAAAAATGGGCGCCAGTTGCTGTGCGCTGTGCAGGTCCAGGAGACTTCACAGATCAGGATGGCTTCCTGTGGTGTGGTCGGCCAGGAGGTTCCCCTATTCAGCGCGCACGATAGGAAGAGTAGATTCATGTGAGGCTACACGTACCTATGCTTCACCTAATGTTAGATATAATCTTGACTTAAGAGTTTAAGACATAGTAAACTCCGTCTTCGTGTGTAACTCAAATTGAAGTTATGTCCAACTTGAAATGCGAATACGTATACTAGTAAAAAATTATTAGCCTATATATTAAGAAGATTTGTAACCAATTTTGTAAGAAAAACAAGAAGAAAGGGGAGCAAGTAAGAGAATAGAGAAATTCAGAAATTCTCCTGTGTTTTCTCAGTTTATTTGCGATGTGTGCGTTTTCTCCTGAATCAAAACTTTAACAAGTGGTATCAGAGCCTATGCGAGAATCGAGTCGCTGAAAATATCGCCTCGACGATTCCGTTTTGCGCTCCTCTCGCGCAGCGCTCCCGAGGCATCCGCTCCGCGCGTCTTCACGTTTCAGCAGCTCGTCAGTGTGGCGCATCTGTCGGTCAAGTAACAGGATACGTTTCTGCAGCAATGAAGAAAGCGTTTCTTGCTGAAGCGCTCATCAATGATGAATCAACAGTACTCTGATGATGAGTTGAGTCAGGGACATTGAGAAGATGTGTCGCCGTCCAAACTCAAGAAAGGTGGAAAGAAATCAGAACGTTGAGGAGATATATCATCGTTCTGTGTCAAATATAAGTTTAGTAAATCGTAGTTGAGTCTGACTGTCTCAATGTTTTAAAACATTTGTATCTGGATGGATCCGTACCGGTCGAGTTGGGTTCCTACATGTGGCTTGCATGTCGAGCGCTCAACAATGATGAATCAACAGTACTCTGATGATGAGTTGAGTCAGGGACGTTGAGAAGATGTGTCGCCGTCCAAACTCAAGTAAGGTGGAAAGAAATCAGAACGTTGAGGATATATGTCACCGTTCTGTGTCAAGTATAAGTTTAGTAAATCGTAGTTGAGTCCGACTGTCTCAATGTTTTAAAATCTTTGTATCTGGATGGACCCGTACCGGTCGAGTTGGGTTCATACATGTGGAGGCGTGGCTGGTAGTTCATAATGCATTAAGATTAAAACTAGAGTATGTCAAGTCAAGATTAAGGAGGAGATTGTTAGAAATAATCTTAACTTAGAGTTAAAGACGTAGTAGAGTCCGTCTCCGTGTGTAACGCAAGTTGAAGTTGTGTCTAACTTGAAGTCCGAATACGTATGCTAGTAGAAAATTATTAGCATATATATTGAGAAGGCTTGTAACTTGTTTTATAAGAAAAGCAAGAAGAAAAGGGGAGCAAATAAGAGAATAAAAAAATTCAGAAATTCTTCTGTGTCCTTTCAGTTTATTTACGATGTGTGTTTTTTTTCAAGAACAAAATTAACACCTAATTAATTAAACCATGGTGATGTACTAGAATTTCTTTGCGATGTTTCATCCGTTAGTCACACGATAGTTTACTCTCTGTCATCATGTGAATAAGGGAAAAAAGACAATTAGTTTGTGTAGTTTTTTTTTCCTTCCTCACACACGCAAAAAGAAAAGGTTTTAGGCAACCTGGTTAGGTCAGTGATTGAGACCTAAATGTTGGTTAATGATTGGAACAGTTCAAATTTGACACTCCACTATTACACTATGTCGGCCCACCATTTATAAGCCACTAAACAACACTTCAATCCCAGTCTCATTTCTTCTCCAGAAGAAACCACTAGGAAGCAAGATTTTTCTCTTCGTCCCATCAGCTAGATTCGTCGCATTTCAGTCTCATTTCTTCTCCAGAAGAAACCACTAGGAACCAAGATTTTTCTCTTCGTCCCATCAGCTAGATTCGTCGCATTTCTCTGCTTTCAGCGTCAGCTTGCATGTGATCTAAAAAAAAAATTCAGCTTTCATGCTGTTAGAAGTGAAAAAAAATAAAGATCTTTAAAGCCATCAAATTGCAGCAAGTTAACCTGATCCGTGAAGCAATGCGAAGCCGACAAGGCAGAGGGCAAAGAAAGCTGATAAACATGGCGGTCACTTGGCCCAGTGGATTCATTACATGAGGACATGAAGACTGCAGAGAGAGAGAGAGAAAAGGCGGCCCCAGCACAGTGCATTCTTAGCCCAGGAACGGATCACGCAGTATGAAACGTAGTACACGAGACAGGCAGTGTGCGGCCTCCAATTCCGTTCTTGTCACTGTCCGCCTTACTGACATGGGATCGATCCCTTTCCACGCCAAGGACTGTGCCAGAGACCAATCGAGCTAGAAACAAGACGCGGCAGTACTTCTGTCCTGAGAAACATATAGCTTTCACATTTTGGTAAGTGAAGGCAGCTTTTGCCGTCGCTGCTGCATTGCATTTACACATCGGACGCGAAAAATCTGTTGAGACAGAAAGCGAGGGACAAGGCATCGTGGGAGGATAGGGAAGAACACTGTGCCTGTAAAAAAGGAGCTCCATGATGCACGCCGATAAGCATGTGTAGTGTAGCTTCCGCTCTTTAGATGCTTCAGAATGGCTCTAAAATCCAAAGGAAATTGGTACAGTACTACCACGTCACAATTTCATATTTTCGGTATAGACGAGAAACGTTGGAGTACACACAAGCAAAATCTAAGCCATAATAAAAAAGGCAAAAAGCAACCAAGACGACTGCAATATCCACGCCGTTTCTATCTCCAAAACACATATCCTATGATGATACCGGCAATTAGAGGATAAATGATTCTCAAAACTTTTTTCTGAAAAAAGTATTTAAAATCTTCACTCAAATAATTATGATAGTTATCTGTTGAAGTATAAATGAATTGCCCACCTTTCTTCATCAGCTTAAGCTTTTAGGTGAACTGGTTGGTGCATGAAACTCAATATGGTATCAGAGCCAAGAGGTCCCGAGTTCAAGACCTGGCTGATGCAATTAAAAAAAATTAATTGCAGTCCACTTCTATTCCACGTATTAGGCCTAAGGGAGCCTACACGTGAGGGGGAGTGTTGAAGTATAAATGAATTGCCCACCTTTCTTCATCAGCTTAAGCTTTTGGGTGAACTGGTTGGTGCATGCAACTCAATATTATCAAGTTCAGATCACACCAACTAGACTAGACTAAACAAAAATGGAGATTAAGATAACAAAATCAGCCACCAACAACACAAGGCCGATCAGACTGCTCTCGGATTGGTCGATTTGACCGTAAATGTAAGATAGTCTAACCGTAGGTTTAGAGCCGGTTTGATTAGTCCCTTTTTCTCAATCCTCAAAGTTTCTCGGGATAAAACTCAAATATCAATAACTTGCTCAGTTATCATCCGTACATTTTCAAGTTTCACATGAGACTTGTTCAAGGCATTAGAAAATCCAAACCAATCAAGAATCACAAGGTTCTTGGGCTCATGTTCACTGAATTTGAGAGAATCAAATATAGGGCACAAGAATACCAAAAACCATAAAACTCAAATTATTTTTTGCTCCTGAGGATCTAAAGCATGAGGTCTTCCAAATTTATTCTCACATGTCCTAACAAGGTAATTTAAGCAAAGAGTTCATGCTAGAACATCCACGGACATGAAATTACAGATATAGCTTAATAACAAACAAAATTAAGCAAAAACGCAAACAATAACATGATTGAAATAAAATTTTAATCATTTTCAATGGAGGATGAAGTTTACATACTCATGTATGATTACAAAGTGCAGTCAAAGCACTACTCTTTCCCCTCTCACAACCATGGAAGAAGATAAGACATTAGAACAAAACTTAAAACTTAGAATCCTTACTCTCTACCACCTCCTCTTCTCTTTAATAACCAATAACAATTCTAATATGTTCAACCCATTAAACCTAACAGAAACCGTCAATTCCACTAACACGGGTTTTATGCACTCTATGTAGTTTTAGCTCCAGTTTTTAGTTTCAATGGTACGTAATGCAAACTCATCCATAAATAAGTCTACACAAGTGTTTGTTGTTTATTTTCCTAAAAGCCTATTATCGATCTTTATCCATCTAATCACCTGAACTTTGACAGTATAATCTAAAATCTAAATTTTCTAATTTTTTTACAAAATTTAAATGTAACCACGTGCTGACAATGTCAAGCATATCCGTTGCTAGCAAAGAGAAGCTCCAGAAATAAAGAGAGGAAAAGAAAGGGAGAAAAAAAATAAGGGACGGGCGAACGAGGGAACCCGACGGAGACACGGAATGCACAACGGAGCCACACCCGGAGGCCAGGGTGCGTGGGCCCACCGATAAACAGCACATCCAGCCGTGCACAGCTGCGGCAGATGGGATCACACGAACCAGCACGCGCCTAGGCCAGCTCCTCCCCTCGCCCGTCCCCAACCTGACTCAAATCCACGAACTCACGCCCCTGCTCTCCCCATCGCCCACCTACTCCTCCTCCGGCCATCCCGCCTCCGCCTCCGCCCCAGCGTATCGCACGGCGGCTACGACCGTTCCCGTCTTCCAGGCGGTGAGCGCTCCTGCCTGACCTCTCTCTGGTCTAATGTTGTCTGAAAGTTTGCATCTTTGGTTCCTTCGGTCGGATTCCTTCTTGTTGTTGGGAAAAATTGGATCTTTATTTGTTGGGACAGTGGAGAGCGAGCGATTTTGGGCATTTCTGGCCGCGGAGGCCTCGGACCAGCGAAAATGGCATCGTTTTGGGCTTTGTATTGGTTCCAATCATTGCACGGAGGGAAGACAAATTTCATTGCTTTCCTGTTATTGATGTTGTCGATGTTTCTATCTTCACTTGATTTCCTTGTGGTACGGCTCTAATGATGGCCGATTGAAAGGACCGTTTTATCTTTTTAAAAAAATCCGATTTTTCTTCTCTAATCATTCTTCTCTTACAGGGCCGGTAGCCAACGCAAAAGTTACATTTCTCAACTATTTTCGTTTCCTGTACTGTCTCTGATCACGAACAGAGTAGCGAAGAGCCCGAGACATGAGTGCAGGCGTAGAGCCGGAGACCCCGCAGGGTGGCAGCAGCGGCGGCAGCAGTCCGGTGGGCGGCAAGCCGCCGCGCCACCACCTCACATCCATTCGCCACTGTGCCAGCAGCGCCCGCATCGCCGCGGCCTCCGCAGACTTTGTAACCACGCTCACTACCACTCCAGCTCGTTGCCCAGCCATTTTCCCCAAACAAATTCTGACATGTGTCTTTTGTTTTCTCGCAGGACCTGGATTCGGGGACACTGAGCTTGATCTCACCCACAGACATCTGTCCCGGCTTCCTGCCGGTGTTCCGGTCTGGCAGCTGCACCGATATCGGCCCCAAACCGTACATGGAGGACGAGCATGTCTGTGTCGACAACCTCATTGAGCACCTTGGAATGCGCACCCCTGGCATCCCTGCACCGGGTGCCTTCTACGGGGTGAGTTGGATTGCATTTGCCATAAATTTTGGAGGTCCGACGGTCACTTACTGATCTTGGTCGTGTTAAATGTTCAGCAATGTATGTGTTCATTATGGACCAATTATTTATTCTGCTGTGAGTGGTAATAATGTTGCAATGATAGCTTCTAGGTGTGTTCATTTGTTCAGCTTTGGAGTTGGAAATGCATGATTAATGTGGTTGTGGAGTGTGGACGCATGATGGTGGGCATGATTACCTATTAGTGTGGCCGAGGATTCCTCATGTGGAAATGATTGCATTCATGCGAATCAGTTCATTATGAACAAGGATAAATGCCTTTTTCTTTCTTCCTTATTTGTTAGTACAATATAAACCGTTGCGACCCAAAAATACGTTTCCTCAACGATGTTAGGATTGGTTTTTTTTCATGAAGCGTGCTGAAATGTTAGATTTGTGTGTGCTAAAACTATGCCTTGTGTATAATAGGTGTCTGTGTGTTGTTATTTAAGTGCAGCAAATGTTTTTTTTGGGAGGGGGATTTTGGTGGAATTTAACTCTACTTAACACAGCAGATGTTTGATGATTCATTTTATTGTTTTATTTTTGCAGGTGTTTGATGGTCATGGTGGTACAGATGCAGCATGTTTTGTTCGGAAGAACATACTAAAGTTCATAATTGAAGACAGTCACTTCCCCAACAGCATGGAGAAGGCAATCAGAAGTGCATTTGTGAAGGCTGATCATGCGATTGCGGATTCTCATTCTCTTGACCGCAATTCTGGAACCACAGCATTAACAGCCCTTATTTTTGGCAGGTAAATTCTGGTGCTAATACCTCAAATTGTTTACTTCAGTGATCCAAGGGCGCTGAATAAGTCATTAGCCAATGTTATATTCATACCAAAAGTTGCTCCAGTGTGTGCTAATATTTGCCATTCATTGTATGATATTGTAACCCTCTACTAGTTAGAACCCAAATCAATTTGGTGAAAAATAAAAGAAAAACATTTAAAGTGACTGGGGCACGAGTTATCCTTTGTTAGATGAGTTTACTGAGTTGATGATAAGGTAATTTTCAACTTCAATTAATAACTAGACACCATGCTCACTGATTTGTATCTGGCAGCTACTTCACATTTATTGCTTCAACTTCCAATATCACAACCAAACACAAGGTTCTTTGCTGTACCAAGCTGTTCTTGGGGCCTCCTTGCCTCTATTGGTTGACAAATTACTAGATTAAAACTTAAATTCTATTTACACTCTTTAGAGTTTAGATTGATTGTGTTCTTTGCATCTTATGATATATTCTCACCTACCTCATTCAAATGGTACAGGACATTGCTTGTTGCAAATGTGGGTGACTGTCGAGCTGTATTAGGAAAGCGAGGCCGAGCTGTTGAGCTTTCAAGAGACCACAAACCCAGCTGCAGGAGTGAAAAGATCAGAATTGAAAACCTTGGTGGCACCATCTTTGATGGCTATCTCAATGGTCTGTTGTCTGTAGCAAGGGCAATCGGAGATTGGCACATGAAAGGTTCCAAAGGCTCTATAAGCCCTCTCACTGCGGAACCTGAGTTTCAGGATGTTAGACTTACCGAGGAAGACGAATTCTTGATAATAGGTTGTGATGGCCTTTGGGATGTGATGACCAGCCAGTGCGCTGTCTCGATGGTAAGGAAAGAGTTGATAGAACACAACAATCCAGAAAGATGCTCGAGAAAGCTTGTCCAAGAAGCGCTCAGACGGGACTCTTGTGATAACCTAACTGTGGTTGTTGTATGCTTCTCCACAGATCCACCCCCTCAAATCGAGATCCCAAGATACCGAGTACGAAGAAGCATTTCAATGGAAGGGTTGCATATGCTAAAGGGTGCTCTTGACAGTAACGCATGAGTTCTCAAATTCTGTACTAACTTTGGTTGTATGATCTACTGTTATTCTTGTTGCTTGTTCAAAGTTTTGCTCCGCTCTTTGAGCTATAGGTCCCGGAATAAGTTGTGTAGAATTATTTTGAATGTTTTTGTTGAGATGTAGGCTAATCATTTTGTTGAGGCAATGATTTATTTGTACCGGCTAGCATTGGTTGTTCACAATGTAATTGAGCAATACCCGACATTCTTATTCTGGTACAAATGAAAGTTATAACAGTCGATCAATTTTGCTCCACTTCAGAATTCCACTTGTCTACGTGAATGAGCTTCCTGTTTCCTTCTGAGGTAGCAAATCAGAACAAAGCACCTTGGAAGAGAACTAATTCCTTGTTGGATGTTCTGAAACAATTGATCTGTGGGACATCTCCATTTGACCATCTTCTAAGAACTTTTTTTCTCAAAAGTTCTAGCATGGTCTCCGCTCGGTTGGGCTAAAAAGCTGTGTCTTGAAATTGTACTGTAGCAATTGAAATATCACTGTAGTTGAAGGTGACTTATTTAACGTAATTAAATTTAAAAATAGAAAAATATGGTAGCTCATCATGGACAACGCAAACGAATACGGAGAAAAAAGAACTAGCCAAAAAGCTCAAAAAAAGACCAAAAGTTCATAAAAACAAAATTTATGAATAGTGAAAAATAAGTCAGAAGCCAGAAGCTGAAGTCGAAACGAGCGGGAAGCGAAAACCGCGAAATTGGGTCGTTTTGTACCTATAGGCAGATGAAGCAGAACAAAAACCAATGCAGTCGCTGAGTCGCGTATGGTTAGGCAGAGAGGCCCGAGAACTACAGTCGAATGGGCGCCGAGTCGTCCTGACAAATTTCGCATCGGAGTGAAGCCTCAAGCGGCCTAGTACACGCACACGGATACACTTGAGCTTAACTGTGTGGTCGCAGTTCATGAGAACGGGGCATTCTCTCGAAAGCTCATGAGCAGATAAGGGAGCATGACCATATAACGCTATGTTTAAGCGTGGTTCATTGCCAGCCTAGTACTAGTTGAGATTTCAAGTGAAATCCGATCACGAAAAGCTGTGAATTCAAGGTATGATCCATTTATCAGCTGTAAGAAGATGAATCTTGTCATTCTAGGTGCAAGTTCAACCCGTATGAGACTTACACTAAAAGACTAGTATATTAACAATACTTCAGCACAATATTTTTGTCATCTGTTTACTTCTTGCTTTGGAATTGTTGGGGATTGTTAGAAATTGGCTCATTTTTATGGCCTATTCCTTAATTCCAAAGCAAGCATGATTTAGTACCATATTGCTAAAGAAAGGTGAGGAAGACCGATTTATAAGGTATAGTCCTCACCACTCTTTGAATATGGATAGAGATGGTATGAGGAGGATTTTGTCTGGTCACACGCGCGCGACTTGCGACCGTACCATGACGTGACGCGGCGCTCCACTTGGCAGACTAAGTCCATCTTTATTTTTTGCTGAACCCTGCACCTCACTCTCTCTGTTTGAATGAGATTCAAACTTTTGAATTTGAGGCTTAATTGGGTTTTGATGACAGACAGTTACCAGTGGGTAAATCATTGGTTAAATATTATAGTTACCAGTGAATTATTGAGCAGTGAGCAGTTACCAGTGAATTATTTCAGTTCAATGGGGCAGTTATTAGAGAGTAATTTGCATATCTTTATATACCTGGAAATATCCAAGGTATAGAGGTTAGAATCTCTCACTGCCAACATCTCTTACTTCTGCCAACTTGTGCTGTTGTACTGCCGTCTGGACTTCGCCAACCTTTCTTCTCGGCGTGCACCTGGAAGGAGGGAGAGCGGCTATCTCCGAACCATTACCGTAGAGAGTACCTGCACGGGGCGGCAATAAGGTTTTTGGGCAGCGCTTTTGCGCGATCGCTCCTGCACTGCGTCATCTACGTTCTACACTGCGTCAAGCCTGCGTGTCTTTCTGTTCTTCTTCAGGCTAACAAGTAAGTCGTTCGCGCGCACGTACGACTTTGTTACTGTATTTTTCTTGAGTTTATTTTGAAGTATGATGAGTAGCTCTTTGTTAGTAATAAGTTCTGCATCACTAATTTATTGTATTTGTCTCCTTATAAAATTTAAAATTAAAATATTACCCACATTTATAACATCTCCTAATATCAATCTTACATGACAATGTACCGATGTACCATGCATGTAGCCATGTAAGTCGACTGCACCTGATGATCCGAGTCCAAATGCAGTGTTTGGTGGCGGGTCAGAAGCATGATTGCACGGGAGAAGGGGAACATTTAACACTTCAACGTTGTTTTCTGCCTTGCCGACCGATGCCGCCGATCCCCTGCCGCTGCCGCGTCGGGAACTCGGAATGGAGGAAGACGTTTCCTCCCGCCTCCACTTCACGGACCATCAGGGGCAGAGCCACATCAAGAACATAGAAGGCTTCAGTCTAAAATATAAAAATATCTAATACAACCCGAGTAAATTCATCTAATCTAGATAATATTTTATAATCCAATTCAGATAGTTTAAATCATTCCATCATTGAGCCCGAAACATAACTAAATCCTATCATGCTATCATCATTCCTTCCTCTGTCATCACCGGGAACAAGGAAAGAAAGCATTTGGTGCGCGCATGCAGAGTCTCTTGCTTCACAGGGGTCTTTTCGGCTCTTCTTTTGCCTCCCCATGACAGGCAGCATGAATCCGCACGTAGATAGCAACGTTTGCAAACGTGCACGGCTTGGACTCGGCCCTGGTGGCGTTTCATATGTGCAGATGAAACACATATTGTTCTCGTCATTGCCATTCCTAGATTCAGAACAAGATACTCCCTCGATCCGTTTGGAAACACATATTATTCTAGCTTTTAAATTTTATTTTAAATACTATATATCGTCTACAATTTCGAGAAAACTTCTACCATTTTTTCTTTGCATAGTCCTCACGTTCATCGTTCATGGCTAATTTTGAAGTCATTTATGAACTAGTAGAATAACACACACACACCTTCCAATAGCAATAAGTGACCGAATAAAGGAGGGTAATGTTGTCTTTTTGTACTCCCTCTAGTAACAAAAATATATCGTTATGGATAAGTGCACTCAAAATTTCGAAATATATGCTATCAATATCTTTTAAATATTTAAATTGGATAGATAAAAATCACATGTATAACTTTATCTTAAAAAGTACTGTCATAATATGATAGTATAATATTAATTAGTGGTTAAAGTTGTGTTTTTGAGACCATGAGGATGTTTAGAACGATATATTTCTGTGAATGGAGTGCGGGTACATGCATTGGTTGTTGTGCAAAATATTAAAATGATATCTACAATTAGTGGTTAAAGTTCCCAAGAAACATTAACATCTCTACCTCTCACGTATATCTACACAACTACACACACGTATATCTATAGCATCTCACGTAGCGATATAAGATACTAAGTATAGAATGTCATTGCCAAAACGAGATAAATAATAAAAGCAATAATAAAATTGTAAGAGAATTAAAACTATAAGAGTACTTTATTAAAGAACTAACGAAACTGAAATAAATATTTGAAATATGGGACGGTCCACTTCTAACCAAATGAAGAATAAATAAAATAACATAAATAGTGACAAAACACGTTGCTGAAAACGTGAGTGCTCCCACCCATACATGTGTTATCACTCCACTGGCCTTTTACCTAATAATAAAAAGAGCAAGCGTTAGATTGAAAAATCTCACTAAGTACCCAACAATGATAGCAAGAACATCTGTAAAGGACAAGTAATAAAAGCAAGTAATTTGACACAAGTTAAGTGCAATGAAATTAGGTTATAAAAAACACTGATAAGGATCGGAGATAACGATACGAGAACAAGTGGAATTAAGGATAATTGTTATTTAGCAAGTTATGACAATGACACCGACGATTACTTCCCACATACCTGATTATACGAGAGTAGTAAGGCACAACACTATCCTGGACTGTATAACCGCAGACGGGCTCGTAACAGGAACAATGAAATTAAGGATAATCATTATTTAGCAAGTTATGGCAATGACACTGGCGATTAATTCCCACATACCCGATTATACGAGAGTAGTCAGGCACAACACTGTCATCGACTATATAACCCCAGACAGGGTGTAATATCCCGAGTAACGAAAGTGCACGGCCCCCCTGTACATTACTAGGTGGATGAAAATCTCTCCTATATGTGGGTAACTTCGCACTGTAATCTGTTGTATTATTATCGATTGATAGGGAGTGAATTTAAGGAAATTAAGGAAAGGCTAAGACAAGGTTATGAGAAGTAAAAGGATTTGCCAAGATTGGAAGTAGAAGGGCATAATACCCGATAGGGGTGATGTGAAATGATAATATGGTAACAAAGGTAATCGCTACATCATAGGTAGTGAATATCCAAGGTATAGAGGTTAGAATCTCTCACCGCCAACATCTCTTACTACCGCCAACTTGTGTTGTTGTCACTGCGTCTGGACTTCGCCAACCTTTCTTCTCGGCGTGCACACGGAAGGAGGAGAGCGGCTATCTCGAACCATTACCGTAGAGAGTACCGCACGGGCGGCAATAAGGTTTCGGGCGGCGCTTTTGCGCGATCGCTCTGCAAGACTGCGTCACCACGTTCTACAACTGCGTCAAGCTGCGTGTCTTCTTGTTCTTCTTCAGCTAACAAGTAAGTCGTTCACGGCGCACGCACGACTTTGTTCTTGTATTTTCTTGAGTTTATTTTGAAGTATGATGAGTAGCTGTTAGTAGTAATAAGTTCGCATCACTAATTTATTGTATTTGTCTCCTTATAAAATTTAAAATTAAAATATTACCCACATTTATAACATCTCCTAATATCAATCTTACATGACAATGTACCGATGTACCATGCATGTAGCCATGTAAGTCGACTGCACCTGATGATCCGAGTCCAAATGCAGTGTTTGGTGGCGGGTCAGAAGCATGATTGCACGGGAAGGGGAACATTTAACACTTCAACGTTGTTTTCTGCCTTGCCGACCGATGCCGCCGATCCCTGCCGCTGCCGCGTCGGGAACTCGGAATGGAGGAAGACGTTTCCTCCCGCCTCCACTTCACGGACCATCAGGGGCAGAGCCACATCAAGAACATAGAAGGCTTCAGTCTAAAATATAAAAAAATATCTAGTATACAGTCTGAGTAAATTCAGTCTAATCTAGATAATATTTTTATAATCCAATTCAGATAGTTTAAATCATTCCATCATTGAGCCCGAAACATAACTAAATCCTATCATGCTATCATCATTCCTTCCTCTGTCATCACCGGGAACAAGGAAAGAAAGCATTTGGTGCGCGCATGCAGTGTCTCTTGCTTCACAGGGGTCTTTTCGGCTCTTCTTTTGCCTCCCCATGACAGGCAGCATGAATCCGCACGTAGATAGGAACGTGAGGTTTGCAATTAGAAGACGCCGTCAGCGTTGGCGCTTGCAGTGATCACTTGCAAACGTGCACGGCTTGGAAATGTGCAGATGCAACGTGAGCGACATATTGTTCTCGTCATTGCCATTCCTAGATTCAGAACAAGATACTCCCTCGATCCGTTTGGAAACACATATTATTCTAGCTTTTAAATTTTATTTTTAAATACTATATATCGTCTACAATTTCGAGAAAACTTCTACCATTTTTTCTTTGCATAGTCCTCACGTTCATCGTTCATGGCTAATTTTGAAGTCATTTATTACTATGAACTAGTAGAATAACACACACACACACACCTTCCAATAGCAATAAGTGACCGGATAAAGGAGGGTAATGTTGTCTTTTTTACTCCCTCTAGTAACAAAAATATATCGTTATGGATATGTGCACTCAAAATTTCGAAATATATGCTATCAATATCTTTTAAATATTTAAATTGGATAGATAAAAATCACATGTATAACTTTATCTTAAAAAGTACTGTCATAATATGATAGTATAATATTAATTAGTGGTTAAAGTTGTGTTTTTGAGACCACGAGGATGTTTAGAACGATATATTTCTGTGAATGGAGTGCGGGTACATGCATGCAAAATATTAAAATGATATCTACAATTAGTGGTTAAAGTTCCCAAGAAACATTAACATCTCTACTTCTCAAGCCCTCACGTATATCTAACAACAACTACAACTACACGTATATCTATAGCATCTCACGTAGCGATATAAGATACTAAGTATAGAATGTCATTGCCAAAACGAGAGATAAATAATAAAAGCAATAATAAAAATTGTAAGAGAATTAAAACTATAAGAGTACTTTATTAAAGAACTAACGGAAACTGAAATAAATATTTGAAATATGGGACCGGTCCACTTCTAACCAAATGAAGAATAAATAAAATAACATAAATAGTGACAAAACACGTTGCTGAAAACGTGAGTGCTCCCACCCATACATGTGTTATCACTCCACTGGCCTTTTACCTAATAATAAAAAGAGCAAGCGTTAGATTGAAAAATCTCACTAAGTACCCAACAATGATAGCAAGCAACATCTGTAAAGGACAAGTAATAAAAGCAAGTAATTTGACACAAGTTAAGTGCAATGAAATTAGGTTATAAAAAACACTGATAAGGATCGGAGATAACGATAACAGGAACAGTGGAATTAAGGATAATTGTTATTTAGCAAGTTATGACAATGACACCGACGATTACTTCCCACATACCTGATTATACGAGAGTAGTAAGGCACAACACTATCCTGGACTGTATAACCGCAGACGGGCTCGTAACAGGAACAATGAAATTAAGGATAATCATTATTTAGCAAGTTATGGCAATGACATCGGCGATTAATTCCCACATACCCGATTATACGAGTAGTCGCACAACATGTCATCGACTATATAACCCCAGACGGTGTAATATCCCGAGTAACGAAGTGCACGCCCCACATACATTACTAGGTGGATGAAAATCTCTCCTATATGTGGGTAACTTCAGACCAGGTAACTGTTGTATTATTATCAGATTGATAGGGGAGTGAATTTAAGGAAATTAAGGAAAGGCTAAGACAAGGTTATGAGAAGTAAAAGGATTTGCCAAGATTGGAAGTAGAAGGGCATAATACCCGATAGGGGTGATGTGAAATGATAATATGGTAACAAAGGTAACTGCTACATCATAGGTAGTGCGAAGATAAAGCTATGATAAGTGGAAGGATTTGATGAGGTTAAAAACGGAAAGCATAACTCCTGATAAGAGGGTGGTATGGAATGATAATAAGGTGGTAGAGATCTAGGAATTAATCTAAAAGGAGTATTATGACATAGCTCACACAAGGGTTGTCAATCATCCAAATTTTATTATGTGACGAGTGATTATTAGTTAGATTAACAAGCATCATATATATGTAAATCCGTCATAGCTCACATACAACATCATACAGTTAATGCATCATGGTATCAGGAACTAAACATAGTAGCCCTAATGTAAAAAAGAGTGCTAATAGTTTTAAACCTAAATTAAACATATTCATACATTACCCCTCATTAATAATTGAAGCATTAATTCTAAACCACTAATTAAAAGCATAAATTATAGAACATAATTAACTAAGCATTCTAATAAGCCTAAAAGCATGTAAAACCGGATAACCTAGATCATCATGGCATAAATACTATATTAGTAGTCTAAGACCAGGCATGCATTAAACTATAATAATAACCAGGCAAGCACGAGTGACATGATGATAACCGGGTAAGCTTTGGTGATATAATAATAACCAGGCAAGCATGAGTGGCATGATAATACCGAGGTAAGCTTTGGTGATGTGATAATAACCAGGCAAGTATGAGTGACATAATAATTGTACTCAATGACAGTGATAATAAACAATCATGGAAGATGTGGAACGTGGAACGGAGAGGTTACGGTCGTGAGGTACTTGCCTTGAGCATATTCGGCGAACTCGCTGCATGAAGGATCAGAGATACGCAACTGTTCAAATATTCCCTCAAAGACAGCGTGTGTACCTACAAGGCGGAACATAGATGAATCAGATCAAGGCTAAGGTAACATTGGCAAAGATAGGAAGAATTCCGCTCGGTTGGAAAGAAAACGGGTTCACAGGGTCTCAGCCGTGCGATCGCTATTCGGTTGAGCGAGCAACATTCGGCCAAGTGCATGACATCCCTTTGCAAACGTTAACAAAAACCCTTGTGAAAAACCCAGTTCGACCGTGTTTTGGCCAACCAGGCCGTGTGGCCCCTGTGCCACGGCCGCACGGCGACCATCGGCCGTCACCGGCCAGCCACCGCCGCCTGATTGCCGACGCTACCCTCAGCAGCCACCTTGGCCTGCACGCCACCGCCAGCCTACACCGCCTCTCGCAGCACCGCCCGCGCGCCGCTCATGAGCTGCTCGACCCGCACCGCATCCGGCCGCACGCTGCGTTCAGGCCGCCGCGCCGCCTCTAGTCGCCAGCCAAAACCCGTGAGATAGAGAGAGATACGAGAAACAAGGAAGGACATGATAGGGTAACCTCTGTAGATGGAAAAGATGGGGTCTGCGCAAGAAAGAGGAGTTTCTCTTTCTTTTTCTTTTACCCCTCGCCAAGTCCAGATAAAGGAAGGCAATTGTCTGTTAAAGAGTTGCGATATTTTCCGATTTTCCGGTGCTATAGTATCCTCCCTCCCATGCTATGCTGGTGCATGTAATGTTGCAAGTTTTAATTAATTTCACCCCCTAACTAATTAATGCCATGGCAACGCTTGTGGAGATTTGGAGTATCCTTGGCCGTATTTCCCTCATGATTTCTGATCTGTAATTATACCGCCTTTATAATCAGCTATGGGTCTGTATGTGTATATGTAAGAAGGGCGCCCGGCCTCCAGTTTCACTCATCGATCCGCCCCAGTTTTCTTCAGCACACAACAAATCGATCGATGGAGCCTTCACGGAAGCTTTTCGCAGGCGTCCTCGTCGTCCTCCTGCTCTTTGTGGCCACCGGTACGTACGTACGTAGATGCATGAGCAAAGAACCGGTGATCTGATCGAATTGATGTTTTGTTTAACGCTGTTGTGTGGCATGCGTGCGTGCAGAGATGATGCCGGTGCAGGCGAGGGTGTGCGAGTCGCAGAGCTTCGAGTTCAAGGGGCCGTGCATTATCTCGGCCAACTGCGCGAACGTGTGCAAGACGGAGGGCTTCACCGGCGGCAAGTGCCGCGGCGTCCTCCGTCTCTGCTACTGCACCAAGCCGTGTCCGGCGGGGACCAGGCTCCAGAGTGGCGATGGGAGTCACGAATGATGAATTGGTGTTTCGTGATCGATGTGAGGTTCCCTGTGTAATGTTCGCTTAACAACTTGTGGTAATAAAATGCAGTAAGAAGATTGTGGTAATAATGTATGTTTGTGGTAATAATATATGTAGTTCTGTTAAGACCTTTGAAACACCTCAAAAATTCAAAGAAAAAAATATCTTGATATTTTGGCCTAATTTGGATTTCTTTCCCAAGTCAGCAAGCCTCTTTGACTTTCCGCTCTCCTCTTTCTTCGTTGCCGCTTTCTCTTATTGCTGGCGCATTTCTTCTCTCCGTCACCTCCCCTCTGCAGCTGGCCACTTGTCGCGCCCGCAGTTGCCGCTGCCACCTCGACGCTTCCGTCTTGTCGTAGCTTCACCAGCACACTGACCATGCATTCAATGCACATTTCGCGTCTTCCTCTTTTCACACGCCCCACCGTTGACCATGCCGCCGCCGCCGTCCAAGCGTTACACGGTGATGCTTGATGCGCCCATGCTCTGCTCGCTAGCGTGAACCGCAACGCCAGTGAGACGTCGTGTCCTCACCGCTCTAGCGACCTCCTCATTGTTGAACCTGCTCATCCTCCACCGCACCAGCCACGTGCCACGAATTTTTTATTGTTCATATAAACCCGGTTGCTGCAGTTCTACACAGTAAAAGGCTGACCGGTTTCCTTTTAAAAACCTAGGCTTCTACTGTTTTGGCCCATAGCCCATTATTGTTCATCGTCTTCTCCCTCTCGCCATCACCGTAGCGACCAAGCGCATGGGAAGAAGGCTACCGCGATTAGCGGTGCTGCGATGGCTTGTGACAGAATCGGGGACCATGGTTGGGTTCCTGGTGATGTAGGGAGTCCATTTTTGGGATCGGTGGCAGCTGGGAAGTTGGCATTCGTAGGCAGCGAGGTCTCTTCCCTTCAGGACGTTTGAATGGCACAGGGGTTAAAGGAGGGTTAATGGGACGATAGTGTTAGGGTTTGGGTATCTCTGGGGCTAGAGAAGGCTCAGGGGAGTGACGGTTTGATTCAAAGTTCGCTGGGTTGGGCTGTCCACGGCGGGCCTCCAAGGCCGAGCGGCGGCGCTAGTCGCCAGGTTAATAGGAGGCTCAGGAAGTTAGGGCTTTACTTCGGGTGAGATACTAGAGGCATGAGGAGGCTACATGCGTAAGCAATCAAACTGGAATGGACTGAATAGCAAGAATTGAATATTGGCTTACTTTGGGGTCTTCCGATGATTGCCGGTGGTACTTCGGGCGAAGGCTAAATTAGAGCGTGTGGGTAGCTTATCGACTGGTGCGTTGCTCGAAGGGGTTCAAGGCCTTAAATAGCGCAGGGAGGCGGCTCGGCGCAGGATGTGCTCTGATGGGGAGGCGGCACGTGGTTGGTCGAGAAGGCACAGGAGGGTGTGGCGCGGCTAACAGGGGAGAGGTATGGGCTGCCTTGTGCGCGGCATGCGGAGTCAAAAAGTACAGGCGTCGGTCGGCTATAGCGAGGCGGTGAGGTGAGATGGGTATGGCGCTCGTCGGTGAGGTCAAGGCAATGACAAGGGACGATAAGGTGGCATGTGCTAGCAGCGATGAGCCTGGGAGGTGTTGGAATTTGTAGCGCGAGGTTTGTCAGCTGAGAGAGCAGAGAGTGGGAAGAGCAGGGATGGTGGCGGGCTGCTCTGAAGGGGTTCAAGGCCTTAAATAGCGCAGGGAGGCGGCTCGGCGCAGGATGTGCTCTGATGGGGAGGCGGCACGTGGTTGGTCGAGAAGGCACAGGAGGGTGTGGCGCGGCTAACAGGGGAGAGGTATGGGCTGCCTTGTGCGGCATTGCGGAGTCAAAAAGGGGTACAGGGGCGTCAGGTCGGCTATGAGAGCAGAGAGCAGCGAGGCGGTGAGGTGAGATGGGTATGGCGCTAGTCCAGGTGAGGGTCAAGGCAATGACAAGGGACGATAAGGTGGCATGTGCTAGCAGCGATGAGCCTAGGAGGTGTTGGAATTTGTAGCGCGAGGTTTGTCGGTGAGAGAGCAGAGAGTGGGAAGAGCAGGGATGGTGGCGGGCTGCTCTGACGCGCGGTCGGATGCATTTAAGAGGGATGTCAGAGGTGAGAAGGGCGAGGTGGTAAAGTCTCTGACCGAAAGCGGTGGCGTGGCAGCGGGGAAGAGACAGGAGGGTGCGACGGCAAAAGATCGGGACGGTGACGATATTCTCTTGGCAGTGAATTCACGATGTGGATGGTTGAGATGGGTGATGAGTTTAGCTAGGGTTCAAGAGAAATCGAAATCCAACAAAAATTCAAATCCTTTTTGAGATTTTGGTTTTGCTCCAAGTGGCTCCCAAAAAAGAACTCCGGGCCTGACGAGCGACGACGGCCGAAGTGAGGTGTCAGTTTTGGCGCTTTCCTTGGGGCCAAAGAATGGAGACTTCTTGGGCATGCAGTTGTTCCATCGGCGTCTAGTAGCGTTACGTACTCCATCCATCTCAGGGATGGAACGCTGCGATGAGCGGCCCACGTACGAGTTCCACTTGGGTGGTCGAACTCGAACGGTGCCGAGCATCCATCCATCAGGCGGTAACCGTGATACATCACTATCAATACATGGCAGCTCATTCCCAGAATATCAAGAAGCACAGCAATACATCGATCATCATGGTTCATGAACTAACGATTTTTTTTCAGAAACATGCTGCTTGTGTCGTTTCCTAGAATGGCTTGGAGGGGAGGTTCTGGTTGGCCGGGAAGTTTTTTTAAGAACTAAGTGCAGAGTGCTTGCTCAGGCTGCGTGGATGGGACCAGGTGCCGGGCGGACAGCTTCGCGCAGCGATATGATCATACGGGGCAGCTTTGTGCCGCGACATGACCACATAGATCAGCTTTGCGCCGCGATAAAACCAGACGGTCTCGCTTTGCACAGCGACTACACTAGACGGGACAACTTTGCGCAGCGATAAGACCACATGAGCCAGCTTTGTACAGCGATAAGACCAAATGATGCAGCTTTGTCTACCGACAAGACCACACTAGGTAGTTTTGTGTAGCGACAAGACCACATGGGCCAGCTTTGTGCAGTGACTACACCAGATGGGGTAGCTTTATGTAGTAAGAAGACCACACGGGACAGCTTTATGCAGCGAGAAGACCACACGGGGCCCTATAAAAGGTGGTGGAAGATATTTGGGAGAAAACACTACACAAACAAACCCAACACTATACCGAAACTTGCTTCACCACACTGGGATGGACAAGAGGCAGAAAAAACAATGGGACAAGATGATGAAGCAATGGGAGGAGACCCACGAACTAGCAAGGTCTGCTGCCGCCCGCGACAAAAAAAAGCAAGGGCTGCTACGGCCTGGGCCAAACAAGCCGAGTGTGCTACGAGGTCAGCTCCTCGCAATGACATCACCCATAGCAACAACCCCGTCCCGAACGTTCCTACCGAGCTTTCGCCGCAACACCCGCCCGAGAGGGAGACACCGCCACTATGTTGGTACCGAGATCCGTGCAAGTTCTTCAAGTCTAAGCACCTCCTCGGCCGGGTATGCGTTACTAGTGTTGCACAAACTATTCTAGTGACTATCCTGACCAGACGTGAGTTTGGCTGTACATACTGTACCGACTTCATTTATATCGATAAAAACCAGACGTGAGTTTCTGTTACTCTGTAATCTCAAGATTTAACACCCAAAGGCACAAGCCACGCCTAAAAAGAATGACCTAGACATGTTCTTTTGGTCGTAACTTATAACTTTTGGTGAAATTTTAAATTTTGGTGTTTGCGACAGAGATTGCGAAGAGAGATACTCGCTTGCAATTTTGGTTGATACAGATGTTAGACTTTTAACATGTACTAAAATTAAATTTTAGATCTCGTTTTAAAAAAGCTAGGTACTGTAATAAAAGTCAAAAATTATTGAAAGAAGCCGTAAAGAATCCAGATAACCACAACGAATTCGATTTTGATCAGCTCACCGGCTGCGACAACAGCTGGCGCGACCAGATCCAGATACGGGACGGGACGATTGGGGAGCTGGAGGTACACAGGAAACCAGCCTGCCGCTGTCCGAATCCGACCCAGAGCATCAAACTGAGAATAGAGCCGCGTTTTCTTTAACGTAGCTCGCCTGCGACCGTCACGGTCTGAGTCCGACCCAAAAAAAAAAAAATGGCCAGCAACCCAAAAGAAGAAGACGAAGATGAGAATCAGAAAGTGCGTGAACTTATGCATTTGGTTCTTGGTCAGCCGTGATGACGCTGCCTCTTTGCAAGTGAAGAACTAGAACACACCCGGTCGGCGTGTGACGGCATATATAAGATTGCGGCTTCAACTATTGTGATAGCGGTAACACGTCTCCGAAAAGCAATCGGACATGTTACTGTTAGTCAGGACTTATGATTTTTTTTCAAACAAACAAATGGAACGATTTTTTCATTACTGTTTTAAAACGGTTTACTGGATAGTTTTTTAGAAGCAGTTTATCAGCTTATCGGCTTTCAGTTTATTTGTACGAACACTCGCACTAGGACCAAAACACATAAAACATAATTTGCAGCCCAAAAGAATAGACTTATCGTGTTCCGGATGCCGTACCAAAAACCGCTGGACGCTGGGAATTCTGACCATCCTTTTTTTTACTTATCGTCTTATCTGTTTTCGATTTGTTTATACGAATGCTCATATTAGAACCGAAAGCCATAAGTTACAGATCTAAGGCCTTGTTCTTTACGGCTTCTAAAAGCGGTTTTTGGCTTTTGCTACAGTACCTAACTTTTAAACGGAGTATTTTCTCAAGACGGGGTCTACAAGTTAATTGTAGTACACGTTAAAAGTCTAACATCTCAGATAACCAAAATCACAGCGAGTATCTCTCTCCGTAATCTCTATAAACAACTAAAATTCAAAATTTCATTAAAAATCATATAAGCATGACCATATCAAATAGGCTCTAAACCATAAACCATATCCTAAAAGAATGGGCCAATATTATCTTGGATGTGCTGCGCGACACATTTCGCCTCCTTTTCTGCTTATGGTTTACGGTTTTATTTGAATAAATAAACAAGACAGTTTCTATATCATTATTTCAAAATAGCTTAATGATTTATTAGCATTCACTACGTTCCTATAACTACTTGAGCTACCGTAATTATAAGTCATAGATCGCAACCGAAAAAAATACAGAAAGAATCTTGGTATCTCTGCAATATGATTATATCAACCACCAAAACGAGCGCAACTGTGAACCGTGCCCCACTGCCCTACGCGTCGTCAAGGCCCGCGCGCCCTGTCGCTGTGCACTCTCTTCGTCGCTTTCCCATACAGCGGCGAAACCCTGCATTCTCGCAAAGCTATATAGAATTATAGATGGCTAGCGTATACTCCAGCTAGACTGGGTTTATAGATCAAGGCCATCGATGGATGCACCGTAGAACAGGAGTCGCAATGTCCTGTTCCATCTGCTCAAACATAGGTGCTCACAGGTCGTCAAGAGGAAATGAGAGTTTTAACCCTCTTCACAGGGCTATATAATATGTCACGGCCACGTTCTGAACGCAAGAATCAATCAGATTCATATAATTTTTTATAAAAATCTTGTGTTCCAGGCAGAGCATAACTATATCATAAGCATGTTAATTTTGATTTAATTAGAGACGCTAGCTATTGTTCTTACCTCCCTGTGGGAGTGCTAGCACTAGCCGTAAGCCCCCCAACTAACGAATATGATCATGCATTTCTCTTGTATTGATCGAACGGTCCATGACAAACCTAGCATGTTAATATTAATGGCCTCTTTGAAATACAGGAATGAAATATAGATCTCCCTCTCCTCTGGATCGTCCATGGGCCGGCCTCACCCAGCATCCACACTGACTCCCCATGCACTGACTCCCCATGCATCAAGCTGTCTCCAGCTCCCCTCCATGCCAGCCCATCCTGCCTCTCATCACGACCCCACCACCACCCTCCTTTAATACCACCTCTCCTCACTCCCCCCTCTTCACTCACACTATAGTCCCCCACAGAAAATGGCACTCCCCGCACAGCTCCTCCCCCTCTTGCTCCTCCTGTGCCCCCACCTCCTCGCGGTAATGGCGGCCACGCCGTACCCTCACGGCCACGGCGGAGACCCGCTTGTCGGCGCCTCCAAGAAGTACGAGGGGAGCTCCAGCCTGGTGGACCTCCGCTACCACATGGGCCCCGTCCTCTCCGCTGCGCCGCTCCGCCTCTACGTGCTCTGGTACGGCCGGTGGGACCCCGCGCATCAGGCCCCCATCCGCGACTTCGTCCTCTCCCTCTCCGACCCGGCGCCGCCGCGCCCCTCCGTCGCCGCCTGGTGGGCCACCGCCGCGCTCTACACCGACCAGACCCTCTCCAACGTCACCCGCCGCGTCGCCCTCGCCGGGAGGCCGCCGACCCGGCCGCGTCACTCGGCCGCTCGCTCTCCCGCCTCGACATCCAGCGCGTGCTCGCCGCCGCCCTCGCCGCGGGCCGCCTCCCCGCCGACCACCGAGGCGGGGCCTACCTCGTGCTCACGGCACCCGGCGTCGCCGTCCAGGACTTCTGCCGCGCCGTCTGCGGATTCCACTACTTCACCTTTCCGTCGCTCGTCGGCCACACCCTGCCGTACGCCTGGGTCGGCCACAGCGGCGGGCAGTGCGCCGACGTCTGCGCCTACCCGTTCGCGCTGCCGGCGTACATGTCCGGGAGCGGCATGGCGGCGCTGCGCCCTCCGAACGGCGACGCGGGCGTGGACGGCATGGTCAGCGTCATCGCGCACGAGCTGGCCGAGCTAGCGACGAACCCGCTGGTGAACGCGTGGTACGCGGGAGAGGACCCTACAGCGCCGACGGAGATCGCCGACCTGTGCGAGGGGGTGTACGGCACGGGCGGCGGGGGCGGGTACGCAGGGAAGGTGGCGGTGGACGCGCAGGGGAGGAGCTGGAATGTGAACGGCAGGAAGGGGAGGAAGTTCCTGGTCCAGTGGCTGTGGAGCCCAGTGGCGAAGGCCTGCGCGGGGCCCAATGCCAGTGACTAGAGTAGCATATTGTTAGGAGTATTTTCTCTATTTTGGGGGATTAGGAGGGGGCTTTGGTGATATAGCCCGTATTACTATTGGGTGGCCTGTAATGATGTTTGATTATTTATATATAGATATTTTATTAGATTAACTAATTGGTTAGGAACAAAGAACAATGTTTGGTTGTGGTGAGTGCTAATTAGACCCAAAATTGCCAATGCTGGGTAACTTTTAGGGAACGGATACGGATCGGGCGTCCAGACACATCGCGGACGTCGGCCAACTACAGTTGCTCCTCGGTCCATGGGATCCCATCAGAAGAAGACTACACTTACACATCTACACAGCCTTATCTATTTACTAGTTACGTATTCATACGTTGCAACGAAACTCATTGAATATATAGAGAATCGTGCTATAAAAGAGAGTTGCTCTGATCGGTTAGAAAGTGGAGAATGATGAGAAGTTAAGGAAATAAAGCGGTTGGAGGAGAATGGACGTATAACCACCAACTCGTTCTTTTATAATAGTAATGATAATGATCTATCTACGCTTTCAACTGTCGTCGCCCATATCCTAGACGAGAACCTCATTGAGCTCTGCCTCCACCAGCGATGAGCCCCTACGCCATTCCACCTCCTCGAGCTCTGCCTCCACCAAATAGCAACAACCTCCGCATATCAGGATGATGAGGTCGCCGATGGCCTATCCCCAACAACCCCTTCCTCTCAGGTGCTTCTCTCTATGACATTCCCATCCGCTGCGCACTCCTTCTTGGGGTAAGTTGTGCTCTGCGGATGAGGCCAACCGCGACCTTCGCTAGGTGCGATGACATCCTAGGTTATTTAGAAGAATAGGCATTGGCCCAGACCATCTCCTTGCCCATCTAGATCCTGACTTGCCAATGATGATGCATCAGGCCACTACCTTCTCCTCGTCATCCGGTCTCATCTCCTCACCTCAGTATTGCTACCTACTCCGATAGATTTTGTTACATATGTTTTCTCGATTTGTTGCAGCAACCTTTCTCAATTATTGAAAGAACTGTTTTATTTTGTTGCAATGTGTACTTGAAAAAATATTGCAGTAAGTGTTTTTTTTTTGCATTTATTTTGTTGATTTATTGCACCAAAGACTTTTTTATTGCAATAAAAAGTTCTCTTCTTACGCCGGAGGGCTAACATCGTCCCAACTTTTATCATGGAGTACTACACTGCAAATTGCGATGCAGTTGAGTAGTTGGACTTGATCGGATAACTTTATTGATTGTCCCGAGAAAATTCTTGCTAACAAATCATATCACACATTAACACTCCAGTTTTTTATTAATAGATTGATAGGCCAAAGCAAGGATCTTAACAAATAGTACACGCACATGTATCGACATGACCGACCACTACACGACGACAATCTCATCAATGGTGATGAATAAAGGCCACCAGTACGAGAGCCGCGCAAAGTTAGCGGGTCCTTTTTAATCTTCATATGCCGTGTTGGAATCTTGCCGGACAGCCATGGACGCTAGTCAATACGAAACGACGCCGTGAGTCGTGACCGAATAAGATTATTCATGGACTCAACCCCACGACCTCCCGCTGCTTGATGGCGAAGAAGATGCAGATCCCGCCGGACCAGCAGTGCCTCATCTTCGCCATCAAGCAGCTGGAGGACGGGAACACGCTGACCGACTACAACGTGCAGGAGGAGTCGACGCTGCACCTCGTGCTCTCGCTGCGCGGCGGCGCCATGATCAGGGTGAAGACGCTCACCAGCAAGGAGATCGAGGTCGACATCGAGCCAACGGACATGGTGGACAGGACAAGGAGCGCGTCAAGGAGAGGGAGGGGATCTCGCCCGTGCAGCAGAGGCTCATCTTCGGTGGCAAGCAGCTCGCCGCCGACAAGGCCGTGGAGGAGTACAAGATCGAGCCTGGCTCCATGCTCCACCGACCACCGTGTCCTTGCTCTCAGGGGGTGGTTTCTAGATGCTAGTTAATCCCCTATCACAAATAGATGTTATTTTGGGATGCATTATAACATCCTAATCTTTGTTTTTTTTCAAAATATTTTATTTAAAATAAAGTTTCATAAAATTCATGATTTTCTTGAAGTAAATTAAAGCTTAAATTAAAATTTTACAAGTTAAAATGATTTAATGTGATTAATCCAAATGTCAAGTAAATCCAAAATGGTTTTACTTAAGTTCCTAAGGTTCCAAAGTATTTATCTGAATATTTTGGATTTTTCTGGAGTCGTTTGCTATTTCATTTGGCTTTGTTTATTTTCTCAGCAATTTCTAAAAAGAAAATCAAATAAAAAACATGATTTCGCTGTTGGGTCAAAACCTCAACCCGGTCCAGTCTTTCTTTCTGCCGGCCCGGGCCCCTCTCCCTTTCCCTTTCCTTTCCCCGCCAGGCGCCCCTTCTCTTATCCCTTGCTCCGGTCCAGCTTTGGCCTGCCTCGCGCACACGCCTCCTCTCCCTCTCGCTACCGCCCAAGCCAGCGTATTACTAGACAAAGCAATAACAAAGCGTAAAGGTTCCAATAGGATAAAACTTACATCTATATGCACACACCAAAAGAACTCGCAAACTAGTCAGATCTATGGGGAAACACACCTTAACACTCGCCGGGGGATAGTGGTGGCGAGTGTTCGACTAATATGAATCTGAATATTCTTGAATACGAATCGAACATCTACTTAATTCGATCGGATCCGAATATCCTTATAATTTATATAGTATGAAGATATTAATAGCATTTTATCCTCGTACATTCACGATTAATCATTCTGATTCATTTACTTTATCTAAAGACACACAAATTCATGTTCAATTAAAAAATATATCCAACTAATTAGTCGTATTGTAATAAAATATACATATTACTTTATCGAATACGGATACGGATAGTCGGATGAAATAACATTTCAGATAACAAAAGTTTATACTATATACACATTTATATTTTTTATACGAATTTGAATACAAATACATATAGCATAAAAATTATTAACCAGATAAAAAATATATATCATATTTATATCTTATTAAATATAATAACTAAACAATATAGTTTTCTCTTCTCCTCCTTACCACTCATGCGCCGAGGATACCAGGATATGCATGGACGAGGTCGGTACGTGCCAGAAGCACGAGGAACGTTCTGGCTCTTGCACGTACGTGGAGTATACCCGCCGTGGCGCCGCACACCCTGCCTGCACCCGCGTGTCCTCCCACGTGTCAAGCCGCACTACGCGGCGTGCCCTCTAGCCCTTCGTGCCGCCGCTTTTAAGTACGCGCCTGGCCTCTCCGTGTGCCTCGGCAAGCACTGGCGCTCGTGTGCCTTGCCTGCCCCTGCCATATAGTTCGGGGAACGGAGGACAAATCGCAAGGCGGCACCACCGCCTACAGGCAGAGCACGTCGGAGATGGGCTGCGACGACAAGTGCGGGTGCGCCGTCCCGTGCCCCGGCGGCACGGGCTGCAGGTATGTCGTACTACCAGTCGCGTCTTCTCGGCTAAATATACGCTTCTTCACGAATCCATCGGCGGCCGGCTGATGTCGCGTACTCTGTTTCTCTGGCACGCTGAAGGTGCGCGTCGAGGAGCGGCGCGGCGGCGGGGCAGCGCGACCACACGACGACGTGCCCGTGCGGCGAGAACTGCAGCTGCAACCCGTGCACGTGCGGGCGCCAGGGGACGCCTTCCGGCCGGGAGAGCAGGAGCGCCGACTGCTCGTGCGGCGAGAACTGCAGCTGCAACCCGTGCACGTGCGGGCGCCAGGGGACGCCTTCCGGCCGGGAGAACAGGAGCGCTGACTGCTCGTGCGGCGAGCACTGCAGCTGCAACCCGTGCACGTGCGGCTCCACCAGCCCACCTGATGCGCCCAAAGCTATGTAATATGTACATGCGTGCGCCATGCGTGGCCTTGAACTAGAGCTAAGCTAGTAATTAATAAAGTGCTTGCACGCGTGGTGGTGTTGGGTGGGAGATATAGATATACTAAAAATAAGTTTGTAATTATGTACGAATAAATAAAGGGTATTAAGTAAAAAAAATTGTTCAGTCATTTTCTTTCAACCATTTGGTGCTCCTTCACCCCTCAAAACCAATCCACCCTTTCCGACCATGGCCGTCCTTGCTAGAGCTAACAATGTCCATCGGTGATCTCTCTCGTCGCCGCTGCCCACATCCCGTTGCTGTCGACATCAAGACCCATACAAGTGTCAGCTTGTTACCACCACCGTCTCCCCCCTTTTCTTCCCTATCTCTACGTTCGAAGAACTCGATCTATCCACTGACATCGCCCACCGTCGGCCACGAGGCGTGCGGCATAACCTTAGTCCGATGAACCTTCGTTCTAGCCACCGGCCCACCGCTAAAGAAGATGAAACCTCGGCGGTAGGAGACACATCCTCAAGCTCATCTAACAGTAAAAAATTCGACTGAAATCTTTAAATTTTTGCATATGTACACCTGCATGGTTATCCAAACGCTACAGGATTTTACCCTTTTTTTTTCCGAGCACAGTGACTAGACATCCCCGGATCGGAGCCGCCCCCTCGCTTCAGTGCCATCTGCGTCCGTGGCCCACTGAAGAACGGCAGCCGTGCTTGCGATGCTACGTCGCCGTTGATGACCTACGTGACCCAAGGCTGGCCCTAGCCGCTCCGTCGCCGCACACGTACGTGGACCCACGCGCCGTCACACTCGTGACACCGCCCTCGCCGATTGCAACTCGCGTGCTCAGGTGTTGGCACGTAAGTTTTATGTGAGACAGGATAAGTTGGCAGGTGAACCATCATACTTTTTTTAAAAAAAAAAGTGGTTCAGAACGACGAATTAAACATCTTTTCGCTCCAACTTTCTCTTCCTCGATCTCTGGTGAGATCGCGCCTCCACCACCACTTGTATGTCTTCTCCCCGGGCGGCCGGGACACTTCTTACAATCGCCAGTGTGACGATGGGTGGAGGCTTGCTAGAAAGAGAAGATGTTCATTGGGTGCAATACGTAGCAAATCCGAAAATAAATGACTTAAGATCGACTTGCATTTGCGACATGGTGATTGCGCAGAAAAATATCAGGATTAAAGCCTGCATAGTCCGTGTCGATATTTTTTTAGACGCTACTACACCACGTTATACCATTTGGATGATTCAAACCAACCAGACCGCTTTCCTCCCTTTCCTCTCTCTTCTTAGCGCCACCCTCCTCGCCTACTTCTCTGCCGCTTCCCTCCTCATCCTCTCTTCTTAGCGCCACCCTCTTCGCCTTCTTCGACTTCAGGCTAGTTCACGTGCTCCTCCTTCGTCTCCCCCCACTCCCTCCACCACCACCCGCAGTCGATGGCATCGTTGCTGTCTCGTCGCGCAGCCCCCTGACTCTTACCCATCACGCCGTCCCGCCCAACATAACTGCCACAACCACCGCTGTCACCGCCCCTCTTACCCTGTCCATTGCCCCCGCCACCGGGCCGCCACCTCGCCCCGACCTCCTTCTATATCCGGAGAGAAGGGTAAATCCGTAGCGAGGGAGCCGGATCTTTCAGCGGAGGAGAGAGGGGGATGACATCGGCGAGGAGGGAGAGAGCAGCGGATAGGAGCAAGAGGGAGTATGAGAGGGAGGGAGCGGCGGCATGAGAGAGGGGATAGTATACCGTGAGTGAACGGTAGTTTTTCTCTATTTTTTATTCTGGTTGAGTATAACCTTTGTTGTAATGTTTTGACAATGTTTTGTGTATATTTTTTTTGGGTGTTGATAAGTATCACCCGGATGTTTTTTTTTCTAACTATTATCCAAATTTGTGACTATTGAATTAGAGATCCAATGGTCATGAATTCTCTCCCACCCCTTCCAAAAAAAATCTCCGCTCCTTCAAAAAAATCTCCCCCCTCTAAAAAAGAGGCCGTTGGATCTCTCAAATCTAGATGATTGTTAGGAAGTAAACATCCAGATGATACCTAGACACACCATTTTTTTTTCGCTTGGGCGTGCCCTGCACATGTTTTACTTCAGGTGCTTTTTATCCAAAGGATGATGATGCTGAGGGTGTAGGATGTGTGGGCCGTGTGGCGGACATAGCCAGCGGCAAAGCAAGCTACGAGAAACTGCACTTAATTCTCTCTTCTAAAAACTCAAAAAAGATAAAAGGGGAGAGGATAATCTCTCATACCCCTTAGTTTTGGGTTTGAGGCTCTGTGAAACACTGGCTCCGCCACTGTGATAAAGCGTAGCGGATCCACCACAGTTCAGTGTACCGAAATCGCTCGTCGCTGCCCTCCTCGTCATAGGACTTGATCTCACATTCATGTAGAGGTGATCGGTCGCGGAGGACGACCAGGTGGTTGACAAACTTGTTCAGGTGTTGGGCGCTCTCGTACATGTGGACATCAGTGATGCGCAGGGCGGGCACGGACATCCATTGGTGGCGCCAGCGGCGGGCGAGCACGCACGTCCGCACGGCGTCACGTGAGGGCAGGAACGACAGCACGTGCTGGAGAAGCGCGTCCGGGAGGGCGCCGATGCGATCTTCGCCGCCGGCCGTGGCTGTTTCGTCGGAACCCTCAGGCATTCCTTCGAAGAGGTGGTGAGCAGGCGGCGGAGCCCCGGCAGGGGTACGGAATGAGCCAAGAAAACCAGACAAAAAGTTTTGGGCACAAGAATCAAGAGATCACCCAGGATCAGCGGTCGGGAGTGCCGACCGCCGCCGCCTCCGGCACAAGGCGAGAGGCCGAGAACCCTGTCCTCTCAGGCATTCCGCCGAACATGCGGCGGGAGCTGCGGGGCGGGGCGGGGCGAGAGGGGGGACACGAGAGCAAACGAAACCAAACTAGACGAAAAGGGGCACAGAAAATCAAAGAGCGTCACCTTGGCTCAGCCGTGAGCCGTCGGGAGCGTCAGTCGTCGTCGTCGCCGCCGCCGGAGAAGGCGAGAGCTGTGCTTCTGCGCAGCCCTCGTCTCCTATCGGAGACTCGGACGGTGCACGGTTGTGACTTGTGAGTCAGTGCGCTCGTGTTAAGCACCGCACCAGTGTCCACTACGCTAAGCCTCCCTCGGGCCCGGCCCAACAATAGTTGCGGCCCATTGGAATTGGCTGCGACCATCCATTTCAGGGAACTTTCACTTTCAAGGTCAATGTATCTGTTTTGAAGTGGGCTTTCCTTTCACGAATTGCGCTCTGAGCTGAGCTGATGGAGATTGGATTCCAGGATCTCTTCTTCGAGTACGGATGCTTGTTCACCCACCATTGTTGCTTCACAGCTAGGCGCAAGCATCCATTCCAATGAAACTGAGGGCCGTTCGTAAAGGTTTTGGCTTTACCTTATAAAGTAACAGTTTGTAAAAAAGCTTAAAGCTTTATAAACAGTAACCGTTTGTAAAAAAATTTATAGAGATAGACACTCACGTGCAATTTTAATCGATATAAACAAAATCGCTACAATATATATTATAATTAACTAATAAATCTCGTCTTGAAAAGTCTGTTTGAAAGCTAGACACTGAACAGGGCCTGAACTAAACCCAACTATGCTAATGTCAAATGGATAGTAGTGCAGCCATCAGAAAAGGCAGAGCATTCGCATGTCAGCTGAGCTACCTCATGTATAGAACACGCCTGCTGCAAACCGTAGCCGCCCCATCAACACAAGAAAGCATCAGTACATTTTGCAGAGAGAATCATCTGATAGATGGGCAGATGGGGAGTTGACAGTAAAAACCTGCAGCCATATTCTTTGCCGTAACATCCGATAATTTGATACGTATGTACATCAATCCAAATTAGCCATACTACACTGTAAAATCAAAGACACGGCGACCATGTATAAAATCAAAGACACGACGACCATGTATGGAAAAGTTAATGGTTGGTGAACTTCTTTGCTTATTTTGTCCTGAGACTGTAGGACAGACACTAACTTTGAAGTTTGGGAAAATTCAGAATATACCACACCAGAGATTGACATGATTCAAATCGCCACTTCGAAGATTAACTTTCATCACATACAACTCAAAAGAAGTTTAGATTTAGAAAATACCATTTTCTCTGAATTAACCCATTTTCCACCTTTTCAGTCACGGGAAAAAGGCTGTTATGCCCTCCTTGCCCGAACATTCGAAACATTCCGATGAAAGCTACATGCATTAAGATCATCTACTACTGCTACTAGAAGAAAGAGTAACAATGGAAAGCAGGCTAAGATGTGACAGAAACAGCCTGAATGTGATATCAACAATTCAGCGATTTCCTTTACTCCTCCGAAATCAGAGCAAACGAGGCAAATATGCATTGCAGCCTTGGGGATTCTGTAATGAAGCAATAAACAAAAGAAATCCTGTGAACTCCATAATCGAATAATATGTGAGCCATGTGCCCAACTTGGCCATACCTTAAGCTGCTCAAAATCTACAAAGACAAAAAAAAGAAAAGAAAGCGAATTTATGGGAATAGTAGGAGTTGAATTTGACATGTGGGGGCAATGGAGGGCATAACGGTCTTTTCCTGTGGCTGAAAAGGTTGAAAGGGGTTGATTCATAGGAAACAGGAGGAAATGGCATTTCCTGAATCTAAACATCTTCTAAGTGGCATGTGATGAAAGTCAATCTTCGAAGTGGCATTTCGAACCATGCCATTCTTTGGAGTGGTATATTCTGAATTTTCGCTTGAATTTGAGGCCTAGAAAAACAGTAAGCCAAACACTCTTGCGGACATGCGAAATGGTAACGTTATGGCAAGTGTCTGGTCCGCTTTAGCTACTGGCCAAGATTCCCAAGAAGGCGCTCCACCGCGGCATGTACATTCCCAGCAGTGGCGACCAGTGCTTGGATGTTCTCTGCAGTGTCGATGAAACCCATTTCCTGAAGCTGAGTGAGTTGTGTTGCGTAGAGTTCCTCTGGTGGCACTGAAAATTTTGACAAGGACAAAATCATCATTAATGGTGATAAACCAACACACAAAGGTCAATATGAGCAGGTAAGTTCTCCAAATGTAGCGTAAACAAACCATTAGACGTATTTGGTACACCTATGCCACCTCCAGCACCAAGCCCGCTAAGCATGCTCATCAAGGTGTCAAGGCTAACATTTCCTCGCGTGCCTGTATTTTTTCATTGTCACTATTCAACAAAGGTGTGATAAAATGTATTAATCTAGTAAGAACTTAAGATCGGTGCACAACTGCACATCTAATATTTGACCCACAATTGACAACTCATTGCAGTTAGACTCGATAATTGTTACGCCCTAGGGTCCAAATTGGCCTAGGCCTAATCCCATGTCGAATTGACCACAGGCACACATCAACTCGCTTACGCTTTCATCCTCGCTTCGTGCAAAACGTTAACCGGGAGTTGATGCTTTGGAAACCCCTAGGCTTATATGTTGGTGATTTGCCCCCATTAACTACCAAGGTGGGACTAATCCACACCGTCATACACATACATGTCCCCATGGGCCTTAATGGGCTCAATCTAACCTGGGCAGCGATGTCACAATAACGAACTTGAATACTCTCTTTAATATCTGGGTAGCACAGTAGCAGCTGTAAAGTAGCTCAGACATGTTCAACACATCACACATTTCACTTAAACGGTTCCATGATGGTGGTGGTCTAAAGGCCTAGGGACTACCATCTGTTTTCCAATTATCAAATCCATATTGCAACAGTATTTGGTCATAGGCAACCCATTTCCATTTTCATGTAGCAAAAGAAAAAAAGTTGCAAACATGCATCACCTGATAGAGAATTAGCAACACATCAATCATTCACTGTAGGTTAGATATTTCTGAGAAATTTAATGTTGTAATATTATGCACCTCAGTAATTTAGCATTAAGAATGAGCCAATGGTAATAATTCTCATGCTACGACATTATAGGCTCTATTCGTATTGGCTTCTGCTTAGAAAAGCCAAAAACCAATACGAACACCTGACTTCTTGAAACGATTTCTCAACTCTTCTCGCTACCGTCTCGCTCCGGATATAAGGCAGAGGGTCACAGGTGCATCACTCACCCTACTCCTCCTGCTCCCGTCACACGCGCATATCTCTCCCTCACTTTTTGCACCGCTCTCTCTCCTTCTAAAAACCACTTCTTTCAGCCATTACTATTCATTTTCAGCCAAATCCCAAAAGCCATCAGCAAAATCTAATACAAACGCCCCTATAGCCAAAACTCATTGCAGGACAGAAATACCAAGGAACCAATAAATTGTCAACTAAGCACAATGTGTAAAGCAAAGCAATTGTTGCCACACGAGCTAAACAACCATCAACATAAGGGCAACTCAGGACCATTCACTTCAAGCATGAGATGCTAATCCATCTTAAAAGAAGAAAAGATAGTGCATAGAAAAAATAATCAGGAGAATTACCTGTGCCATTGCCTCCTTGATTACCATCCCTGAATCAAGCAAATTAAAAGAAACTCAACAAACATATAATGGCACTGCATAATTTCCATTTCATAAAGAAAAGCTAGCATCCGCTACAATGAGCTAGGTGAAATTCAGGTACTGTTGAACTAGAGTTACTCACTGGGTAGGTTGATGTTGACCAAGCTGTGATAATAAAGTCTGCTGGAATGAGAGTAATTGCTGAGAAAAAAGAGAACATTTATCTTGGTAAAATATGGTGACAGTTAGGGTGTATTTGGTTGGTGGCGTGAAGTCAGTGAACACCAGTCAGTTAGACCATACCATCTCATGCAACTTCATCCCACCAACCAAACAAATCCATAAGGCTTACATCGTAACAGAAGTTACCTGCAAAGTCTCCGGGGATGTCATCTGGCGAAGAAATTCTGGATTTTGGAACAATTCCCTCAACTGACTGTTTGATTCCATCAGGTTACGTGCATTTGGGTTGAAGTTAAGCAACTGTGGACAGGAAAACATTAAGAATGATCCAAAGTTATGATTCTGTCATCTTCAAAAGCATACAAGAAAAAAAATAATAAAAGTACTGTACCTGGTTCATTGACTGTGGGTCAGACATAATGTTCTGCACCATCTGCATCATAGCAGGGTTTTGCAGAAACTGACTCAAAAGAGAAGCATCAGGCATACTCCCCAAATCTGCTGAACCCAGCCCTCCTAGACCACCAGCGGCACCAGTCCTTGCATTGCCAGCAAGACCACCAAGCATACTGCTCAAATCTGCTGAACCCAATCCACCAAGGCCACCAGCAGCACCGGCTCTTGCATTGCCAGCAGGACCTGACCGTGAAGCTCCTTGCGCACCCCCAGCTGGAAATTTAAGTGTGCAAATAAAATTAGTAACTCAAATAATCAACAACAAAACAAACAAAAAACGTAATTATTCAAAACCTACCATTCGTGCTCCAGGGATTTGGAAGTGGATTAGTATTTGGAGCAGGGGTTCCTGTTGTGGACTCTGAGCCAGTAGTTGGAGCATTTGTAGCAGGATTGCTTGGATGGTTGGACCCCTGATTTCTGAGAAGTGCTGCAAACGGGTTTGAGGCTGTATTGCCTTCCCTGCCTATTGTTGTTGCATTTAGGAAAGGCTCCTGGACAGTTTCATACATACGTCGGAGCATATTAAACCCTTCAGGAGAAGATTCAATGTTGCTCATAGCTCTGTCTGTGTTCCGCATCATCTCCCGCATAATTTCAGGGTTTCTGGCTGCTTCAAGGGTCTGGCGGAGAACACTTGGGTCATTGAGGACATGGGCAAGGTCTGGATTTCGATCAATGATCTCACGCATTTGTGGATTGTTCATGATCATATTGTGTATTAAATCAGGGTTATTCATGAGATTCTGCATCATTGGCATGTTCATTATCTCCCCCATTAAGTTGGGATTCTGGCTCAACTGCTGCTGCATTTGATCTAGTTCTGGAAATCCAGTCCCAAATAAACCCGATGGCCTGCCACTAGCAGTTCCAGTAGCACCAGGACCTTGAAACAAGCCTCCAAGACCACCAGTTGGGCCACTGCTAGGAGTAGTTGAAGCTTGGGGATTGGCTGCAGCAGGTCCACCTGATGTGGCCGGTGGTGGGGCAACACCACGCACCAAGTGAATGGTGTGATCTGTCTCAACACCTACAAAACACAAGAAGCATGAGTGAGAAACATTCTTAATAACTCTAAAATTTAAATGGCGAGTCAATAATATTACCATAAAAAGAAAGAATACTCCTATATCTGATGTGATCATATACAAAAGAACTCCCAATGAGAACTCCTACACAATTTATATGTGCACAAGAAGATAGCGCATCTTGTGACTATGCCATAAATCCACATTTATCACATGGTAATACAATTGAATTTGCTGATAACCAACCCAATAGTTGCATCTAAAAGCAAAAGAAAATTGTTACATGCCTCACACAAGAATTTCCCAGTTCTCAAGTTGTTATTTGTGACTCACAAGATTTACATGACCAACTTAGTAAAATATTCCTATCATGCTGCATAGTCTACATATCTACTACAATTTCTGTCCAGCTGTAAAAGCTTCTCGTCAGCTAGTGCAGGCTGTGTGAGTATGATGAAAAAGTTCAATGAATCTCCGTTATTAAGAACTTTAGGTATGAAACATTTATGGTGCAACACTAGCTCATTATGAAGCAAAATTTTGCAATTGTCATCGGCAATATGTTCTTGTACCAGAAAAACAATAGTGATTTCGGGAAGATATTCCACAGCCTAGGGTTTATAGATGAAGTATCCCTGAACAAGCACCTATCGCACATATCCACACTTTGCAGTTTACACTATTTTCTAGAAATAAATATTCAAATTTTATACAATTCATTCTACTACCCAGCAGTAGCACTAAATATAAAGTTGCCGATGCATAGGGCCATTATACTTGCAAAGTTACTAATGTATCATAAACCTATAGCACTATGGCATCTGATTTATGGTTAGCAATTTAGCATAATTTTGTAACGAAAAGCCCAGTGCTTACTTCCATCGAACAACACAATCATTCAGTCTAAAGTTATCACTACTTATGTAATCAACAACAGATATAATAGCGACATTCACACGAGATACAACCATGGGTGACCTCGGCACCTCATTTACTTCAACCAAATAGTGCCCCATCAAATAAGAACTTCTAGGGAGTATATCAGATCTACTTTGGACTCTAGTTTTTCTGGTTGTAATGATCATCAGGTTAAACAACTTCATCGAAGTGGAAGACTTCATAAAAGCACAGTAAAAAAACACCATTGCATGGTTGTCACGGCGGACTTGACAACAACGGCGACTAAGAGGCACCAGGACGCCATGGCATCCATCCAGTCGTGGTACGGCGAGCAATTCAGACAAAGCACAGACAATTCAGCAAAGCAAAAGGAATCCAAGGCAAGGCCGTCGCCCATGGACTCAAACGCGCCGCACCCGCGATAGTACACGCGGGAGTCATGCCCGAGGAGGGAGAGGTGCGCCGTGTCGCTGCAGCTGGAGAGCCCGGGCTCCACGGGGTTCATGAGCCCGACCACCCCGGCCGCCGGCACCGCGTCTAGCCATGGCACCGCCGCCGCCTCCAGCAGAGTCCGCCCCTCGAGCGAGGGGATGGACACGTCACCGATCCTGTCCACCAGCACGAACGCCACCCGGCTCCTCGGCCCTTGCGCCGCCACCACAAAGATGCTGCCTTTTTCGCTTTCCTCTCCTCCACTCTCCTCTCCTCTCCTTGTTGCGGCCGCGAGTAGCTTAGCGGCGAGCGAATCGGGTTGGGTCAAACCGGACCCAAACCCCGCGTCCGATGCGGTCAGTTCGCTCGCTACAAGAACCAACCGAGCCCGAGTGCCTCCGCCTCTCCCAAATCTCCAGTGCTCGCTTCGCCACCACCTCCTCCCCTCTCTTTCTTGCAGCCGACGATCACCGCCTAACTTGTTGAGGCATGGCGGACCTCCATGGTGTCCCCCTGCGCCGCCGCAACGCCAAGTGGACACTGTGACATCCATGCACCATTGAGAAAAACACCTCTGCATCCTAATGTAGTGATTTAATATGTTAAGCAAAAGTGCAATAGGTTGATATAATTTACTTACGTTTACATTACGTAAACTACATTCACATTCCACAATAAAAGTGCAGTCTGCCCGAAATTCACAAATAAAAATAATGGAATTTTCCGTACGCAGATTCATAAGCTAATACACTAATTTTAACTCCACCTCCCAGAATATCCAGGAGACCACCTACGATTCCACGTATAACTAGACAAGCACGACTAATGGTAGCTTACATGGCTCCATAACGTTTGAAATATATTCGAGTCACGGCAAAAGAAGCTACCTTCAGCTTCAGCTTCTTCCACGCTATATAGTAGCATCTACATTCACAATATGCGTTATCATTAAAATTCTACTACTCGCTAGTTAGCATGCACAACAAAGCGACACCAATTGATGCATCTAGTCCCCACCGATACGGGCCCAGGAAACAGCAAGGCATTGCATCGACAAACCAAACCACGCAGACTAGTAACTACACCACTGAATTCGTGCACGGGACTGGTCAATTCCATCCCATCAGGCCAAATCGTGGCCATTTTCTTCCTATCTATCCGAGTGGCACGCACCGTAGCTTTCTAGGGTTTGCTCGTCCTTGAGGATCCGGCCCTTGTAGATCAGGCGCTGCTGCGGCGCCGGAACGTCGCAGCTGCCAGCCACGACCTCCTTGAACGCCCCCACCGTGGCGCCGAGGTCGGCCTGCACGGTGAACTTGGCACCGTTCGCGCACCGGATGTTCAGCGTCGCCGCCGCCGCGGGCGGGGACTCGCCACCCCCGGCCGCCTCGCCGTCGCCTCCTCCGCCCATGCGCTCAACCTAGGCCCGATCCGGTCGGGTCGGGGGCCTCGGCTGCGATTGGTTTTGGTGTGAGCGCGTGAGCTCCAAAGTTTTTTTTTCTCTCTCTCTCTCTCCCCCTCTCGCTGCTCGGAGTCTCGGACGGGCAAAAGCAAGAAGAGAAGGAATCGACCGCGAGACGCGAGGGATTTAACGGCGGGGAGCGCTGCGGGTAGGGTGATGGACGGCGTGGATTCGTTGCGTGCGGTGGGGTCGCGGCGTGAGGTGTGATGCCTTGTCACTGCCTTCGGATCGGCTTGTACTTACATTTTGACTTAGACCGCGCCCGTAATTAACTTTTAAACAATTTTTAAGATAATACTTATAGATAGATTATATTAGATAATATATCAAATTTAACTATATTAATCAAAATTAAATACATTTGTTTTTATCTACGTACTGTTTCTTACGAACAGACTGAATTCAAAAGGTATAAATCAAAAATCAAAACCACCTCGGTGAGGACTCGTGGACCGGTGCAGCAAGGCCGGTGCAGGGAGGAACGGGTTGTTTCGACCGTGGTTTACTAATAATAAGTAGTGATTAATGAGAGAAATAAGTCACTGCTAACTAAAAAAATATTACCATAAGCGTGCTATAGAGAATCGTGGTGCGTTCTTTTTCTTTGCTTATTACTTTGATTGAAATTTTGAATTTTGATTGTTTTGCATGTAGATTGCGGAGAGAGAAATACTTGCGATTTTGGTTGATCTGAGATGTTAGACTTTTAACGTGTACTACAATTAATTTGTACATCCTGTCTTGAAAAAATACTCTATTTAAAAGTTAGATACTATATCAAAAATTAAAAACCACTTTTAAAAACCGTAAAGAACAAAACATCATTCTCCTTTCCTCTCTGAGGAACAGGTCAATGAAATTTCCGGCGAACAATGCAAGGTTTGTGCGAATATACCATTCCATGGAGTGTTCAGTTTAGCTCTCGCCTCTCGGACTGCATTGTCCAGGCGAGATCAATTGCTTGGAGCGGGATCAATGGGTGTGATTCGTTGCAAACAAATTATTGGTTCTACTTCGAGTAATTAAGAACATATCAGTTCTTGTCGATGCGACACATTCGTGCAAGTTTATAGGTCCAAATTGATTAATGAAGATATGGTCGAAACATGATTGACCTTGAGTCTCAATATATATTGGTTTTGGTTGTTATCTTACATTTATTTTGGTTGGGAAATGTGAAAAGGTTTTGTTCGGTCACTAGGTGTGATACTTCATCTGTTTTGGCATTTCAAGCAAGATTAAGGTTCAATATACAAGTACTGTGTTACGGCATGTAGTAGTACCAGCAGCAGCATGCCTTTAATAGATTAAATTGCTTCTATGCTCTCTCACTAATCTTGGCTTCTTAGTGATAATGGAATGCAGAGCAAATGATTGTGTTTTGCATACATGGTGCTTCAGAAAGTATGACACGAATCAGAGGAGTAAAGCAGTTAGGTATATGTGACTGATCGAAACGTATAGCAGATGCTATCAGCATGCAATAGATCAGCAGCTTGAAGTGTGCAGATAAGCAATAACCTACACAAAGACAAAATTAAAGAGAAGGAAAAGCTAATGCTGGATAACTTTGTAGACTGAGCAAATGATATACATGTTGGTGATATACATCTGGGGAGGGGCCGCGGGGGGGCGGGGTGGGCGGGGGGAGGGAGAGGCGGGCGGGGCGGCGGGGATCTGGGAGCCGGGGAGGTGGCAGGGGTGGGCGGCGAGGGAGGAGGAGGGCGGCAGCGGGGATCCGGGAGGCGCCGGGAGGAGGCGGGTTGGGCGCGGGGAGGGAGGCGTGGGATGGCCGGGTGGGCGGCGAGAGGAGGAGAGAGGCGGGCGGCGGGGATCCGGGAGGGGCGTCGGGAAGGGGGGGGGTGGGCGGGGAGAGGAGGTGAGGCGGGGCGGGGAGATCTGGGAGGGGCGGGAGGAGTCGGGGGTCAGGCGGGAAGGGGAGGAGGCGTGGGGAGAGAGAGGGGCGGGAGAAATGGGAGGGCGGCGGAGGCTGCGGTGGGGTGGGTTTTATCCGGTGGTATTTATGGTAAATAACTTCAACTTTAGTGGCATTAGTATGAGAATCGTGAGAAGCTGGCTATTGCAGCTTCTTGATTCTAGTACAATTGTGGCTTCTCGATTTTTAGATTCTCGAAGTTAGCCCAAAAGTCGGGTTTGTTTGGGAGATTTTGGCTACTAAGTATCTAGCACCTAGAATCCAAAACAAACAGCCCGGTTGCACGATTTTAAAGCAAACGAGAGGGTATGATTATAAGATATTTTTTCACTAACTCGTTTTTGAGAAGGGTAATTTAGTCACTTTGAAACAGTCGGTGTCTATCCTCGTGCGTGCCAGCCTGTACCGTATCCACACCCATGTCCACGTAACCACTCATCGGATCTATTTTTTTCGACTTGTAAAAGTTATTTTTTAATTTTTTACAATAACTAACTTTTAAATAAAATATCTTTTTAATATAAAGTCTACTAGTTGATTGTAGTACATATTATACCGACTTTATTTATATTGTCAAAAACTACACGTGGGTTTCTGTTACTCTATAATCTCTCATATAAATAGCTCAAAAACTAAAAGCCACAACTAAAATCTATAAACCGCAGCAAAAAAAAAACAGACACATCATCTCCTCTTGACGGCGCTGCCCAAGGACCACCCCAACTTGGCTACCTAGATGGATATAATATCAATGATGCGTCTACACAGAGTTACATCCTGACGTCCAAATCACGTTTTACAATTTATTTGTACAAAATAGATGGTAATATTGACAGGTCCAATTAGCAGAAGTTGTAATGTACCTCAATGCAGAAATGCAACTCTGTTGTATCACATAAAATTGATTGGTAACTACGAACTTCAAGTGCTAACTAGGGGTGGGAGTGGTTCACACCGACCCGATTCGCAAATTCTAGCAAGATGGGCCAGAGTGTTCGTCTCGCCCTCATCCCCCACTCCCAAGTTTTAACGCGCCATCACCGCCGTTCGCCTCCTCGTTCCTCACCCTGAAGCGACGCCGCCTCCATCCCTATGCGCCATCGTCGCCGCTCAATCCTCCGCCCTGATGCACCATGGCCTCCAGCGCCAAGAAACGGCCGAGTCACGATGGTGCAAGTAATGAGTGAGGAAGAGGGTGGACGAGTAGGAGTGAAGGTAAAGGCAGTGAGGTAAGGTGGATGGAGGCGGGTAGAAGATAGGGTAGACAGTAGAGACAGTGATTGTGAGGATTTGGGCTACGGTGGAGCGATTGAGTGGCGGCGCACTAGATTTGCAGGTGGGGGCACGCCGACGAGATGGTGATGGCTATTCCTTGAGATGAGGCTGAGAGCAGTGTGTGTCCTTATTTCTATTAGTTGTAAATCCATGGCTTGCGTAATATTTCCTAGTGGTAGTTGCCAGACTTGATGGAATTCCCTAGTGTAATGCAAACTGTTGCATTGCTAGGTTGTAGGCTGTAGTTCTTATTACTTTTTACATGTAGATTGTAGTTCTTACATGAGATAGTTTTCTGGTTATGGTTTCTATCTAGCTGAACTAATGTTTTAATCTTCTGAAGCTGAGCTGTTTAATGCCTGACATGACTTCATCTTACAGAGTTGTTCAATGTCTTAAGATGCTAATTTGCAAAATCGATTGATAGCAACCGTCAACTATATAGGACTTGTGTCGTTTGAGCATGAGAGAGTGTTTTTGTTGACATGGTTCTGTGAAGTGCGAACCTTCTGAATTTTGTTATGATTTATGCTACCTTTCCATGATATCAGAATATGGACATCGGTTAGATAAAAGAAAAAAAAGCACGCAGTTCGTGCGCTTGAAGGCCTATATATAGAGAAATGTCCAAATCTATGGGCCGCAGGCCGCAAGACATGAAGGCCCATACAGCCCATTAATTATGTAACTTCGCCGTTTACGGGCACGACCATCGTCTCCATGCCAATGGCGCAGCGTCGCAGTGTCCGCTTCCACCACTCCACTCCTCCTCCACCCGTCGCCTCGCCTACCGCCATTAACACATGACATCCGCCTACCGCGCCACGCTCTCCCCGAGCCCCGATTTCACGGCTGCCTCCCGCGTTGGCGGCTCTCGCCAATGCCATGTTCTCCCACCTCTTCCAGCTCTGCGCCCACGCCGGCCGCGCGGCCCTCGCCGCCGGACGCGCCGCGCACGCGCGCATGATCGTGTCCGGGTTCACCTCCTTCGTCTCCAACTGCCTCCTCCACTCCTCCAGATGTACGCCCGCTGGGCGGACGCCGCCTACTCCCGCAGGGTGTTCGACGCGATGCCCCGCCGGGACACCGTCTCGTGGGTAACCACTCATCACCCTTTTTCGACTTCTATTTTTTTTTCGATTTTTCTATAGTAACTAACTTTTAAATAGAGTATCTTTTTAAGATAACATTTAATGATTGATTGTAGTACATACTGTACTGACTTCATTTATATTGTCAAAAACTACACGTGAGTTTCTGTTACTCTGTAATCTCTCGTACGAATAACCCAAAAACTACAAGCTACAATCAAAAATCATAAGTCGCGAAAAAAAAAAAAGAGACCCATCGTCTCCTCTTAACGGCGGCTGCCCAAGGACCACCCGCTACCTAGATGGATATAATGATGCGTCTACACAAAGGTATATGCTCCAGTAGAGGTTAAGTGACTCCAATGAACGGTGAAATTTGCACCCGTTCCATTTGGATTGGTAATCAAAATGATGAATATAAACTAGATATAAAATTAAAAAATTATTATTTATTTTCAAAACTACAAAAAAAGCTGCATTGTTGATTCCTGAATTCAACTTCCTACAATGTTTGAACTACATGATGGGATGTTGTAACACCTGCCATCAAGATTACATCCTCACGTCCAAATCACGTTTTACAATTTATTTGTAAAAGTTAGATGGTAATATTGACAGGTCCAATTAGCAGAAGTTGTAATGTACCTCAATGCAGAAATGCCACTCTGTAGTATCACATAAAATTGATTGGTAACTACGAACTTCAAGTGCTAACTATGAATGCAACTAACCACTTGTGCAGCTAAAGTGCAATTGCCGCAAATCATTCACTATAGGCAAATAATATATTTATAAAATCCAATAAAATTATAATATTATAAAAGCATTTTTCGAGATAAATCCATATGTATGATTTTCGTATATCCAATCTAAATATTTTTAAAAGGTATTGATAGTCAAAATTTTGAAAGTTTTGCTGCACGCATCCCAAAACAAAATATATTTATAACTAGAGGGAGTACTTTGAAAGCAAGTTTTTTACTCTAGAGAAAAAGGTTGTCCAAAACTCCAAATTAAGAGAAGAAAAGAAATGTATGTGTTGTTTTCATGAAAGGAAAAGGGCAGTAGTTCCCAATTTTCTGAAGAAACGCATTTGTATTGATATAGATAAAATATTTCAATTTTGGAAATGGTCCAGAAAATGTTTTACCAATCCACAATCTGCATGACACATCATGACATCAGAATATGCACATCGGTTAAATAAAAGAGAAAAAAAAAGCACGCAGTTCGCGCTAGGGGTGGGAGTGGTTCACACCGACCCGCTTCGCAAATTCTAGCAAGATGGGCCAGAGTGTTCGTCTCGCCCTCATCCCCCACTCCCAAGTTTTAACGCGCCATCACCGCCGTTCGCCTCCTCGTTCCCTCACCCTGAAGCGACGCCGCCTCCATCCCTATGCGCCATCGTCGCCGCTCAATCCTCCGCCCTGATGCACCATGGCCTCCAGCGCCAAGAAACGGCCGAGTCACGATGGTGCAAGTAATGAGTGAGGAAGAGGGTGGACGAGTAGGAGTGAAGGTAAAGGCAGTGAGGTAAGGTGGATGGAGGCGAGTAGAAGATAGGGTAGACAGTAGAGGCAGTGATTGTGAGGATTTGGGCTACGGTGGAGCGATTGAGTGGCGGCGCACTAGATTTGCAGGTGGGGGCACGCCGACGAGATGGTGATGGCTATTCCTTGAGATGAGGCTGAGAGCAGTGCTTGCGTAATATTTCCTAGTGGTAGTTGCCAGACTTGATGGAATTCCCTAGTGTAATGCAAACTGTTGCATTGCTAGGTTGTAGGTTGTAGTTCTTATTACTTTTTACATGTAGATTGTAGTTCTTACATGAGATAGTTTTCTGTTTATGGTTTCTATCTAGCTGAACTAATGTTTTAATCTTTTGAAGCTGAGCTGTTTAATGCCTGACATGATTTACAGAGTTGTTCAATGTCCTAAGATGCTAATTTGCAAGATCGATTGCTATGGACTTGTGTTGTTTGAGCATCAGAGAGTGTTTTTGTTGACATGGTTCTGTGAAGTGCGAACCTTCTGAATTTTGTTATGATTTATGCTACCTTTCCATGATATCAGAATATGGACATCGGTTAGATAAAAGAAAAAAAAAAGCACGCAGCTCGTGCGCTTGAAGGCCTACATATAGAGAAATGTACAAATCTATGGGCCGCAGGCCGCAAGACATGAAGGCCCATATAGCCCATTAATTATGTAACTTCGCCGTTTACGGGCACGACCATCGTCTCCATGCTAATGCCGCAGCGTCGCGGTGTCCGCTTCCACCACTCCACTCCTCCTCCACCCGTCGCCTCGCCTACCGCCATTAACACATGACATCCGCCTACCGCGCCACGCTCTCCCCGAGCCCCGATTTCACGGCTGCCTCCCGCGTTGGCGGCTCCCGCCAATGCCATGTTCTCCCACCTCTTCCAGCTCTGCGCCCACGCCGGCCGCGCGGGCCTCACCGCCGGACGCGCCGCGCACGCGCGCATGATCGTGTCCGGGTTCACCTCCTTCGTCTCCAACTGCCTCCTCCAGATGTACGCCCGCTGCGCGGACGCCGCCTACTCCCGCAGGGTGTTCGACGCGATGCCCCACCGGGACACCGTCTCGTGGGTAGAACACCGTGCTCACGGCGTACTCCCACGCCGGACAGGGGCGAAGCCAGGAATTTAGATTGCGGGACCAAATAAGCTGTACAATGTAATGATATTTGATGAAGGAGACGAAAAGGTACTAATGCAAATGGAATTCGTTAAAGATCGATGGACTGCAATAGAAATCTTAAGATCATGAATGCAAATGAATTTTAATGAGATGCTGCACTTCGGTATGGAACCTGATGATTTTACTTATGGTAGTGTTCTTAAGTCTTGTGCAGCTTTACGATCGCTGGAGTATGGATTGATGGTTCATGACAAGGTTATCAAGTCAGGAATTGGTTCAGATGTTTTTGTGGCAAGCGCTGTTGTTGACATGTACTGCAAGTGTGGCATGATCGCAGAGGCTCAGAAACTTCATGACAGAATTGGGAGGCAAGAACTTGTTTCGTGGAATGCCATCATATCAGGATTTTCACTGAACAGAGTGAAGAGGCCCAGAAATTCTTCTCAAGAGATGCTGGATATGGGATTAAAGCCTGATCATTTCACATATGCCACTGTTATTGGTACTTGTGCTAGCCTGGCAGCCATTGAGCTCAGAAAACAGATCCATGGTCAGATTATCAAGCAAGAAATGCTGGGAGATGAATATATATCCAGCACTCTTGTAGACATGTATGCCAAGTGCGGGGACATGGCAGACTCACTGCTAATGTTTGAGAAAGCACAGAAACGGGATTTTGTGTCATGGAATGAAGCACAGAAACGGGATTTTGTGTCATGGAATGCTGTGATATGTGGCTACGCGTTCCATGGCCAAGGAGTAGAAGCACTCAAGATGTTTGAGAGGATGCAAAAAGAGAATGTGGTGCCAAATCATTGAACTTTCGTTTCAGCACTTCCGTCAGATGACCTCCCGCTGCAAATTGGAACCACAACTGCAGCACTTTGTTTGCATGGTAGATATACTAGGACGCTCAAAGGGCCCGCTGGAAGCTCTGAAGTTTATGAGCAGCATGCCTTTTGAAGCCAATGCAGTCATATGGAAGACTCTCCTAAGCGTTTGCAAGATCCGTTGGGATGTTGAGGTGGCTGAACTTTCTGCCAGCCATGTTCTATTACTGGATCCTGAGGATTCTTCAGTTTACATTCTTCTCTCAAATGTATATGCGAAATCAGGGAAATGGGTTGATGTTTCAAGGACAAGAAAGCTAATGACACAGGGACGGCTGAAGAAGGAACCTGGTTGTAGGCTTGTAGCTGGATTGAGGTGCAGAGTGAGATGCATGGTTTCCTTGTAGGAGATAAGGTCCGTCCGAGATCGAGGGAACTACAACCAGATCAACACTAAATCAGCACAACAAGTGAAATAAAATCCCAAAGTAAAAGCATAAGGAAGAATCTTACCGGTTAGGGACCCATAAAAGCTGCATAGGCTTCGATCGGGAATCCGTGCTCTTGAGGTGCCGTATTTTCGACCCTGGCGTCTTCATCTCCGATAGCCCTCAGCACTCGGCAACACATGCTCCAGCTGATTCCGAAAGGTGGCGATAGAAAGAGATTTAGGGAGAACTGTGAGGGAGATGGACTTGGGGGAGAATGATGGATCCAGGATACGCCACAGTGTTGCTTTAAGGTTCGATCGCACCGAGGTGGGCAGGGCACCTGAGTCTTTTTTGGAAATTTTCTCTCTTCCTATGGTCTAGAAATAATAAAAATATAGGGTTCAGTGCCTTACGATAAAAAATATAACTTTTGTCACGGTATTCTGACTAAACTATATATTTTAAGTGTCTATTAGCAAAGAAGAACAATGAACGGTATCCGGTAGCCAGTTCCTCAAGGAAGGAAACGGCAGGCAGCGTCGGCTTAAGGATCCGCGTTTCGATCCAGGTCCCGAATCACAAAGGTAGCATCGCTCGAGTCACACTGGTGTGGTATGGCCAAAGCACACAGAACGAGACCGGGAGGCTAGAAAACTGCATAGTTGGTTGGGGTGTTTTCATCGGCTGAAGTTGGTTTTTTTTCCCTAGTGTTTTGCTTTTGATTGAAATGTAATAATAACGATCTAAAGAAGCAGGTTTTAAATAAAATTTAGAAGATAGTTTTTGAAAGAAGCGGACACAGAGGAAGCGATTGAGGCTTTTGAAAACGACTTGAAAAAAACTATTTTTAGAAGCTAAGATGTTTAAATCAACTTTTAACTTTTTCAAACAAAAGTCGAAAGTTCAAACAAAACTATTTCTATAGTATCTAACTTTCAAATAATGTGTCCTTTTAAACCGAGGTTTACTAGTCGATTATAGTGACTTTATTTATATCGGTCAAAATCGCACACGAATTTCTCTCTCTCCGTACGACTCTCTACAAGCTGTTACTATTTATAAAGTAAAGCCAAGAACCATCAGCAAAAACCAACATGAATGAGCCCTAAAGCTCAAGCTTTTGGCTTACTTGATACTGTTTGGAATTTTTTTGCACTGTAGATGCTGTTAACTTTTTCAGCATAATTAAATTTAAAAAGGAAAAAATTTATATCATCACAGACAATACAAAGAAATAAAAAAAGATAAAAAATAAAAAATTCAGACAAACATGAAATTAAGAAACTAGAAGTTAAAAACTGAAGTTAAGACGATGCCCAACAGCGACTGTTCCTAGCTCAGTTGGCTTAAAACTCGTAAGCCCATTTGTAGTTTGTGTACCCTCTGCCGTGCAGTTCAAATGGACACGCACCATTACAATTTACAAATGTTTGAAGAAAAAAAATCAAGCATTAGCAATTGCTAGGTTGAAAACGTATGACAGGTCCACAATACTACTACTGCAAGGTGGTGTCGTAACGCTATTGGTAGGATACGAGCCTGCCCGTGACGTTTGAACAAGAGAGAGAGGATATGATGCGAGCCAAATTCAATGTTAGGTAGGATACTAGTTGGCATGTTTTTGGTTTTGACTTATATGTAGTTTTAGATGATGTAAATAAAGTCGTTATAGTGTGTATTATAATTAATTTGTAGATATTATTTTGAAAATGTATTTCGTTTGAAAGCTTTTTACTATAGAAAACAGGTTTTAAAAGCTGGGAAAAAGAGGTCCACTACCGTTCGAGTTAGGTCATTTTCTCGTGAAAGATTTAAAAGTGGTCTACAGCAATGATGGGATTAACATGATTGGTAAACATTAATTATGCCATCCATAAACCAGTAGGGACACGCAATCCGTGAGCATGCCATGGCCTAATTTGTTCTGGAATTCATGGATGGGAAAGAAAGAATCTACGGTCTCGTTTGACACCAAATTTCTTACGCCGAAAAAAGACACCAAAAAGCGTGTGCAAAAGCACGGACGATGTCGATGAAGTAGTACCAATACCGAGAAGAAGCGACGAAAATATTCTCAAACCAAACGTCTAAACGGCCTCCACAGAGTTTGGTATGCGCAGCGTGGCCTACCAAGACTATTCATTGAATCGAGCCCATCCGTGCATGCACGCGTGGACCAGTAGTTATCCAAAACGGCTCTGCCGGATGGACGAGACGGCTGACGTGTCCGGACCAAGACCAACGTGGACCAGATCAGTAGACTATTAAGCTCTATCCACATGAACAGGGGGCCCGAACTGAACGGTAATCCGCGTGATTAATCGACGCGTCTGCGTGCGGCGGCGCAGCACAGTGGATCCACGTCATGCAAAGCTAGCGGCAACGTTCGTTCTTATCCCCTCAAATCAAATCATCACTCTGCCTGTTTCCCCGTCACCGCATTCAACTCCTGCCTTCTCCAAACCCCCTGAAATCCAGCGCCTCCTCCTCCTTTGGCTCTTCCCATCACTGAAAAGATGTGTCATGCTCCATCAGTAAGATTTCGGCGTACTAGAATACATTCGAGCTCATTTGCAGTCACCGATTTAATTAATTTATCTATCTATTAAAGCAAAGACAACAAAAAGTCATTATGTTTATTCTCAATAGCTAGAAATTCCTGCGTTAATCAGAGAAAAAAACTAGCCGTTCATCCGACGGATCCAAGTTGTAGTGGTTCAGATTAAAAGAAAGAGTTTATACTAGGTTCAATAAAAAATTACTAAAATTTAGAATAAAAAATAAAAAAATAGTAATTTGAGGATGAGAATTTTGAGGATGAGAAGTGAGACCTTGATACAAGGCCAATAGTGAACTTGATCGGTTAAAATAACATAGGCGGCATGTGATAGAAGTCGCCAGGTTGGAGCTCTTAAACATATGCACCAATGAGAGGACTGCAACGATGAGAAGACGGCGAAGAGAATATTCAACGTCAAGGTGATGTGCACACTGCTGCCAGTGATAAGGCCTGCCAAATCTGTCACGAGGATCACATAGCCAAGAGCGGCATCAACAAGAGTTAAAGCTACACTATGCCCGCTCCATTCAAACAACAGGGTGAAATCATCGAATCACGTATGTAATTAGAGCGAGGGCATAATTAGGTATATATTAGTTTGAAGAGCACAAATAGAAAAAAAGCAAGTAAACAACCAAACATCTTCTTAGTCCACGTAGATTATGTTGAACGCCTGAAGCTAGCTGCGTAGCGTTGGAGGGCATAATACCATTTATTTCATAGTGCCTTTTGAGATAGAGAATTTTAGTGGAACAAACGGGATAATTGATAATTGAATACAAATAGCTAGCCGTGCAATTTGCGCGGCCCACTCAGCTAATTAAAATAATAAAGCAAGGTGAGTCAGCAGGATTTGCATCGATAAACGGCAATTACACGTGTCCTCCTTTTCACTAACTACTAATAATTAGAACGAACGAAGCACTGGCTTTCAAAAAAAATAAAACGAAGGAAGTACCAGTGCCGGGTTGCTCTGCCACGTGCCTCGCTGCTGCAGCTGCTGCAGATGGTAAGCCTGCAATGACGAGTTTATCCATGCGCTTTTCCTGACGCGCCCGCGCCGTCGCACGCGTGTCCAGGGAGTCGGTGCCTCGGTGGCCATCTCCGTCCCGTCCCACAGGCCGGCGCGCCTTCCTCCCAAGCGCGTCGCGTCGCGTGTCCAAAAACCTTCTCGCCCCACGAGACCACGGCCGTTCGAGGCAGCACAAAGTATTAGGTCTGTTCATCTGTGGCTGTAGTTTATAATTTTTTATTATAATTTATGATTTTTATTGTTTGTATAAAATATTACAGAGTAATTAAAATTTATATAAAGTTTTTATCGATATAAATGAAGTCGGTACAGTATGTATTATAATTAACTAGTATACTCTTTTTTTTAAAAAAAATATTTTATTTAAAAGCTAGTTACTATAAAAAAACTAAAAGCTGAAACTAAAAGCCATAAAAAACACATATCTAGTACCAGTGGTCTAGTGCTATGAGCACTAGTAGAGCAAAAATATAATAGGAGGTCATTAGCGGTACGATATCTTGAGGTGGAGGAGAGAGAGAAGAGAGGTGGGGCAGAAGTTTACTGACCAATTGAAAGACAAGAACCAAACTTTGTGAGAGGAAGGGTGGGTCATCTGACCTTGGTGGTCAGTAACTACTATATGAGTAAAGCGATAAGTGGGCATGTAAGTGTCCATACCAAGGTGAAGGTCAATTATTAGCCTTGCTCGTAGTAAACCGCAGCAACCGGCAACCTGCGTGTGCGCGGAGCGTGCCGCTTGGGGTTATAAAGCCAGCCTTTTTGTTTCCAAGGATCCCCCTGTTCTCCCGAGCAAACCACTTCAAGAACGTCCTCAAGCTCGATCGATCCGTCCCATGGCCGTCGTCTCCGTCCGCTGCTGCTCCGTGATGAGCGCCGCCTCCCTTTCGGTCTTCTTCTTCTTCGTCGTCGTCTTCTTCGTGCTCTCGTCCCCGGCCTCCGCGTGCGACCGGTGCGTGCACCGCTCCAAGGCCGCCTACCACGCCTCCTCGCTCGCCCTGCACGGTACAGAGGCTTCGATCCACTCGATCGTAATCTGTTTTGTGGCTTGCAAGATTTGACTGATCGATTTGGTTGCTGAATTGTGCGTGCGGACGCGTGCAGCCGGTTCTTGCGGGTACGGCTCCCTGGCCGCGTCCTTCAACGGCGGCTTCCTCGCCGCGGCGAGCCCCGTGCTGTACAGGGGAGGCGTCGGCTGCGGCGCGTGCTTCCAGGTAACATACACAACTTTGCTGGGTTGCTGCTGCCTTAGGCGATTTTTGGTGGATTAACCGGGCATCGCCATTGCAGGTTCGCTGCATGGACGGCAAGCTGTGCAGCGCGGCTGGCGCCAAGGTCGTCGTGACGGACCAGGCGCGGACGAACCGCACCGACCTCGTGCTGAGCGGCGCGGCGTGCGCGGCCATGGCCCGCGCCGGCATGGCCGCGCAGCTTAGGAAGCAGCGCGTCGTCGACGTCGAGTACAAGAGGTAACCATCAAGTAGCCCCTGCTCCTTTCCGCTATGCTAGGCACGTGTCTTTGCCACTAGTGCCGCTACTAGCTGCGCGGTAAACGTGTACTACTAAAGTATGGTGTCGGTTGAGTAACTTCTTGTTTGACTAGTGTTACGAATTATTTACCGGCATGTTCTTTTGATTTGGGATGTGTGGATTGATTCTGCACGTGCAGGATACCGTGCGAGTACACGCGCCGCAACCTGTCGATTCGCGTCGAGAAGAAGAGCCGCGCACCGAGCGACCTGGCAATCAGGTTCCTGTACCAGGGTGGCCAGACTGACATCGTGGCCGTCGACGTTGCCACGGTAAATTCAGCGATTTTTTAATTTGTTTCAGCAATTACTATTCATTAAATTACTAAAGTATAGATTAAAATAAAAAGACGTAGCTTCTAATCAGTTTTTATATATATATGAGGCCAATCACTTCACCGACCACAAGCATCTAATTTTTCAAACAAGTTCGAATTTCGTAGGTCAGCGTGTAACGTTCAAAACGGGCATGTGTTGAAATGCTGAATTCATCGTTGTTTGGCGTTAAATTGCGTAGGTTGGGTCGTCGAACTGGAGGTTCATGACGCGGGACTACGGGCCGGCGTGGAGCACGAGCCAGGCGCCGGCCGGGCCGCTGCAGTTCAGGATGGTGGTCACCGGCGGCTACGACGGCAAGTGGGTGTGGGCGGACACGGAGGTCCTGCCGCGCCGGTGGACGGCCGGCGCGGTCTATGACACGGGGGTCCAGATCGCCGACGTCGCGCAGGAAGGGTGCTACCCCTGCGACACACAAGAGTGGAAGTGACACAAACACCATTGTACAGTGTTGTTTTCTTGCTTTTGATCTTCTTCTTTTTTTGGTTTCTTCCTCTCTTTTTTTTTTTTGGATGGATGAATTGACCGCAGAGTCAAACGTGCCGTTGCAACTGGGCTTGTCTTTGTTGTTTTTTCTCCACTTGGTGAGCAGCAGATCGAACAGAGTAGGTGTGCTCAAAGCGTAGTGGTGTGGCGCAAACAGTAGTGAGGTGGGTGAGTTGGTGTGCGTGCTGGCTTTGGTCGTCAACGACGAGCGCTTCCGCTTTCCCGTCGCGATTAGCCGCAGCGCCGCTCGTTCCCAATGCGCACACATGCCGCCACGGAAAGGAGATCGGATCGGATGGACGGAGTTAGCCGAGAATACTGGTAGTTTCAGTGAGCGTGCTTTGACATTTCTATGCTGGCTTGCCATTCGGGGTTCAGTAACCAGCATTTCTGCATTTGGCACTGCTGCTGTATCGTCGGTTAGAAAAGATCCGTTGAATTCAGTGGTTGAACAAAATACAAACGAGCGCCTTTTTATTCCTTGATATTGACATGAACATTTTTTTTGTGTGTTTGTATTGGTTACAGCTGATGCTTTTAATTGAAAATAAATAGTAGCAGTTGAAAGAAGTATATTTTATAAGGAGGGCGAGCGGTGAAAAAATTGAGTGAAATATGCACACGCAAGACAAAGCGAAAACAGTGGGGTGCGTGATGCTTCTATGATCCTTATCAGATGCATATTATGGTTTTTGTTTCTGTAAACAGGGACTGGTTGTAATGACTGCACAGACATCGATCGTTATGACCACACAGATTCCAGTCGTTACGACAACACAGGGACTAGTTATAATGATTGTACAGATATCGGTCGTTATGACCACATAGACTCTGGTCGTTACGACCACACAAGGACTAGTCATAACGACTGCACAGACATCGGTCGTTATGACCACACAAGGACTAGTCATAACGACTGCACAGACATCGGTCGTTATGATCACACAGATTGCCTGACAAGCTGCTCCTGTTGTCGTCATGAATTCGACTTTGCATGAGGGGAGTGCAACAATCCTATATTTCTATGAGCTCCATGTGATCAAGCTCCGGAGTCGTAAAAAGTGAAATCACTCGTGCTCTTCCTGTCTTCCACATCCCCGGTGAGGTCACTGTCGTCGTAGCATGTCAAGAGTCCTTCGCCTTTTTTCTTATACTCCAAACCAGAGTTGATAGTGTCCTTTACATATCTCAGAACATGTTTCTCCCTAAAGGTGCGACTCCTTGGGTGTTTGCATAAACCTGCTCAACATGCCTACTGAGTAACTCAAGTTCAGTCATGTGTGTGTGTGTGTGTGATACCTTGGACTCCTAATTATGCGACAGAAGTCAGTGGCATCTATTGATACCCCTCTTCATCATTGCTCAAATGCAATTTTGGTTCCATAGGAACTTTTGCTGAATTACACTCCCACATACCGCCCACTTGTAGCACTTTCTTGGCATACTCTGATTGCTTCAAGGTGATAGCTCCTTTCTTCTATTCTACCTTGATATTTTCTCAAAACGAGCAAAGTGATCATCAATGGATTCACTAGGCTTTATAGCAAAATCAGAATATTCTTTTTGATAAAGATTTTTATGCACTTTCTTGATTTTAGTGGTTCCTTCATGATAATCACAAAGGGTTTTCCAAATTAAGTCGTCATAATTAATATGAGCTACACGATCAAACTTGTCAAAAGAAGTATCTTTACTATTATAAAAGAAGGAGTTGGTGGTTGGTCGGCCTCTCCTACCTCTTCTCACAAAAGCGCGTTGACATGTGGCCCCAAAGACTGCTTGAATCTTCTCCCCTTCTCGCGTCTCCCACTGCTCCTCCCCGCTCCGCCTCGCCTATCCGTCGCCTCCTCCCCCACGAATCCGTCGCTCCTCCCTCCTCCTCCGCCGCTCCTGCGTCGCTCCTCCCTCCCTCCATTGCGCTCAGTCCATCGGTTTAAAATTTTATCATACTATATGTTCTAAAACTAACGGATGGTAAAATTTTTAGAATATACATACAAATATGTTCTAAATTTTTTAAAAATCCGTAGCAACGCATGGGCATTCAGTTAGTTACAATTAAATAGGGATTCTATCCAAAAAAAGCCGTGCATAGAATTTTATAAGGAGGGTGAGCGGTGAAAAAATGAGGGAAAGATGCATACGCAAGATAGAAGCAAAAGCAGTGGGCTGTGTGATGCTTCTATGATCCTTGTCTTATCCTTTGAGCAAGACGGGAACGAGAGAAGTGAAAAAACCGTTTCAAAAAATTGGTTGTTATATTGTCTTCTGACTTCTCTACACAGAAGACAGAATCAGAACCTAATACTAACATCCCTTAGGCTTATTCTACAGTTCGGATGCATATTGTGGATTTTGTTTCTCGTTTCTAGAACTCTAAACCAATTTCATGCACACAAAAAAAAAACTCCCCTGCTGTGGTACAAATTGACCAGTGGAAAAATCAAAACCGCACGTACATGGACCTACGTGTGGAATCTCACCACCCAAAGTTTTTCTCGAGATCCGTGAACCAACTCTTGGTATCCTTTACCACATCACTTTACATATTTCCTTTCCTTAGCTCATACGCTATTGGAAAATAAAAAGGGAATTGCTAGCATCTGGATATACCATAGGGATTTCTCACCATACACTCTGGTGCAATATTGGTAAACTACTTATACAGCAATTATGATTATCATATGCAATAAAATGCATAATAATAACCCTAATACAACATATTTCTCCCTTTCTATAATCTCTATCTAAAACCCTAATACAACTCATCCAACTGGGCTTAGACATTTTTATCTCAATCAGGCTTTTAGCCTACTACTATTCAAGCGACCCGAAACCCTTCCTAACACGTGTTTTTCAAAATTCCAATTTTTTCAACTCGTCACGTGTCGAAGCCTCCAGGACCGCACCTCCTGTAGCTTCTCTACGCATCATCCACCTTTGATCTCTATGTGCTCCAACGTGAGCCCGACCACCTCGTGACACCTCGATCGCCTAGACCTCAGATTTCCTCCTTCTAGTTCCGGTCTTCCTCGTCATCGACCATGACCGTCTCCACGTCCAATCTACATATGCAAAGACCAATGAACGTTTTCCCACCACAAGTTCTCTCCAACTTGACCAATATCAGTCCACGCACACATGCAACACACCACAAGTAATATCACAACTAATGTTGCTAATTATTCATCATCTACATTGTCAATTATACATCTAAAAAACCTAGACCTAGCCACATGGTCTAACAGTAATAAACATGACATCTCAGCATTGTATTGTACAATGCTGAGAAAGGAAGTGTGGTTCAAACTTCAAACGCAGAAAGACATACATTGACTCAAGAATTTGGTTCGAACTGTGAGTAGTTGAGGCCTATAATGAAGAACCCTAATTTCTCCAGCAACATCCCCTGACCTGGCCATTCGGGGGCCACCTGCACCAGATAGCTGTATATTATTTCAAGGACCATTTGATGCATAAGTTAACTAGCTTTCCACTTGCATAAGTTCATAACATGTGTTGGTTTCTTCCCTCTAAAAAAGATGGTTGGTTTCTTTGGAGGTTGACCTTCTTGCACTAGCACTACGCTATGCCCACTGTTATTGTTGCTCTCTCTTGTCACCACATTAACAGCGCTGACTCTGCGAAGTGGAGTGACACAAACACCATTGTACAGTGTTGTTTTCTTGCTTTTGATCTTCTTCTTTTTGGTTTCTTCCTCTTTTTTTTTTTTTGGATGGATGAATTGACCGCAGAGTCAAACGTGCCGTTGCAACTGGGCTTGTCTTTGTTGTTTTTCTCCACTTGGTGAGCAGCAGATCGAACAGAGTAGGTGTGCTCAAAGCGTAGTGGTGTGGCGCAAACAGTAGTGAGGTGGGTGAGTTGGTGTGCGTGCTGGCTTTGGTCGTCAACGACGAGCGCTTCCGCTTTCCCGTCGCGATTAGCCGCAGCGCCGCTCGTTCCCAATGCGCACACATGCCGCCACGGAAAGGAGATCGGATCGGATGGACGGAGTTAGCCGAGAATACTGGTAGTTTCAGTGAGCGTGCTTTGACATTTCTATGCTGGCTTGCCATTCGGGGTTCAGTAACCAGCATTTCTGCATTTGGCACTGCTGCTGTATCGTCGGTTAGAAAAAGATCCGTTGAATTCAGTGGTTGAACAAAATACAAACGAGCGCCTTTTTATTCCTTGATATTGACATGAACATTTTTTGTGTGTTTGTATTGGTTACGTGATGCTTTAATTGAAAATAAATAGTAGTTGAAAGAATATATTTTATAAGGAGGCGGCGGTGAAAAATTGAGTGAAATATGCACACGAAACAAAGCAAAGGGGTGCGTGATGCTTCTATGATCCTTATCGATGCATATTATGGTTTTGTTTTACAGGGTTGTAATGACAGACATCGATCGTTATGACCACCGATTCGGTCGTTCGACAACACGAGGACTAGTTATAATGATTGTCGAGATATCGGTCGTTATGACCACATAGACTCGGTCGTTACGACCACACAAGGACTAGTCATAACATGCAGACACGGTCGTTATGACCCACAAGGACTAGTCATAACGCGGACATCGGTCGTTATGATCACGATTGCCGACAAGCGCTCTGTTGTCGCATGAATTGACTTTGCATGAGGAGTGCAACAATCCTATATTTCTATGAGCTCCATGTGATCAAGCTCGGTCGTAAAAGTGAAATCACTCGTGCTCTTCCCTTCCACATCCCGTGAGGTCACCGTCGTGATGTCAAGAGTCCTTCGCCTTTTTCTTATACTCCAAACCGAGTTGATAGTGTCCTTACATATCTCGAACATGTTTCTCCCTAAAGGTGCGACTCCTTGGGTGTTTGCATAAACGCTCAACATGCCTCGAGTAACTCAAGTTCGATCATGTGTGTGTGTGTGTGATACCTGGACTCCTAATTACGACATCTGGCATCTATTGATACCCTCTTCATCATTGCTCAAATGCAATTTTGGTTCCATAGGAACTTTTTGAATTACACTCCCCATCCCACTTGTAGCACTTTCTTGGCATACTCGATTGCTTCAAGGTATAGCTCCTTTCTTTATTCTACCTTGATATTTTCTCAAACGAGCAAAGTGATCATCAATGGATTCACTAGGCTTTATAGCAAAATCGAAATTCTTTTGAAAAGATTTTTGACTTTCTTGTTTTATGTTCTTCATGATAACCAAAGGGTTTTCAAATTAATTCAAATTAATTGAGCTAATAAACTTTTGAAACCTTTAAAAGAAGTTACAGTTTGAACATTCAAATCAACATCGCTTTATTTAAATTAGTAACAGTGGCAAGAACCTCAAAAGGTGTTGAAACTTTATTCCAAACATCACTATCTTGAGTCTCAATGTAAGCTTGCATCGACACTTTCAAAAGAAAAATCGGATCATCTAGTATGGGGTTCACATACCCGCGCAAAACCCTCGATACTACTTGTGGATCGTGTGGAATCGAAGGGTGAATGATTTAAATGCTAGAAAAGTTTTTTCCTTTTAAGATTTACTTGTTTCTTTACTTGCAATTATAGCAAAGACACGGAAAAAAACACAAAAGAAACAAAACAAAAAAACGAAAAAGAAAAACTCACGAATGCATGTGTTCGGATGTGTGATCACTTGCAAATGCAAAATTGAATCTCTCTCTCACGCATGCATGTGTTGTGATGCGTTGTGACACGAGGAAACGTACACCGATCAAAAACAAAGATGCTGCTGCTGCTTCGCTTTTAGTCCCTAAGGTGCATGACTAATCTAACGGACCTAGGCCTACATGATGCAATGGATTAGTACGTTCAGACGTCTAACCAATTCATGCATGCACCTGCTGGCGACGAATGAACCTGAAGATCGAAACCGCGAGCCGCACAGACCACGTGGAACTCAGATGTCGCCAGTTGCTTCAGATCCTGAAAACTTGGATCCATCGCCATCACTTGCAATTCCTTTCTTCTCTACCAAAAACAAGATTCTAGCACGTTCGGTCTCCCAAAAGCTGCTATTGGAAAACGACAGCTTGACCCTTGCTTGCTTATACCTACACTATATCTCTCCTTTTTAATCTCTATCTAAAACCCTATATACACCTATTTAGCTGGTCTATGATCATTTTATCTCAATCTAGACTTTTAGCCTACTACTATTCAAGCGACCAAACCCTTTTCTAACACGTGTTTTCAAAATTCCAATTTTTCAACTCGTCACGTGTCGAGCCTCCGGACCGCACCTCCGTAGCTTCTACGCATCATCCACCTTTGATCTCATGTGCCCAACGTGAGCCCGACCACCTCGTGACACCTCGATCGTCTGACCTCGATTTCCTCCTCTAGTTCCGGTCTTTCGTCGCCGACCTGACCGTCTCCACGTCCAATCTACATATGCAAAGTCCAATGAACGTTTTCCACCACAAGTTCTCAACGTTGTTTCTTCTAAAAAATATCGATCCACTGCACTAGCATGACGCATGCCACAGTTAATTGTTGCTCATTTTCATCCACATTGATACAGACTGCCTAGACTTGGTCTAACATATAATGACCTCAGCTATGTCATCTGAGCAAAGGACAAGTGGTCCTTACGCAGCTACATAGACTCGATTCGACTGTATGTTGAGGCCTTAATGTACAGAACCCTTGCCTCGTCTCTGATTCCCATTGCGTTCCCGTGAAGCAGAGATGGGAACAAGTTGAGTTGACCTGTGCTAGCTCGATGCGATCGAGGACGCACGTACAGAAATCTCTTGGTGTAAAGGCTCCGTGGTCCACACTCCATGCATACACACATTGAACGCTCCAAAGTTTGCAGTGGTTGACACGCGTACGATCGATACGACGTGCGTGTAGGAATATGGTTGGCACGATGACGTGCACGCATGCGTCCACAACAATTATCTTTGCGATCAATCATCTTATTGGTCCCTTTCTGTTGCTTTCGATCGATCGGAAACCAACGACCTCTGAATCACTGATTGATAACGTACGTGCTGATCTATCAGTATCAGGGTATCTGGTACATCGTGCAAGACACCAGTTTAGTCACAACGTTTTACTCGCTTCTACAACCGGAAAATTATCATGCACGCGAACATTGAGCGGGTCGATGATGCCAGTGCGCATCTTTAATGGCCGATCATGGACCCACGCAGCTGCTGCAAAGACACAGGCTAAACGAAGGCATATAATAAACGTAGGGATGGGGTCCGCCACGTCCATCGCAAGAGTGAAAGTGCTCCTGATCATCTCATTTGAATAGCAGCGCATCGCCTTGCAAATGCTTCACCTTCAATCAGGCTATAATCCACACAGCAACTAACACGTCTGTTTATCAGTCGTTGTGGTTGGTCAATGTGCGATCGGTTTAAGCATAGCCTTCAAGCTTTGACCACATGTGACGTCCGATATATAAAATAATGATGTAGATTGTTGGCTTTTATTACTTGAAGATTATAACAAGAAACGGGTGCTCAAGGATGAATAGAGAATCGAGCCTACACCCGCTTTGAAAAGTCAACACTTCATTCCGTCTTCTACGAACAAGGTTTAGCTCAAGCTCTTTAAAGCTATAGTTTAGCGCATATCATGCCACGCAATCTATGCTGCGCGATACCATACTCCAGGATGCTAGGTTTGCATGCGGATCATGGTCTCGTACGTGGATCGAGTTGGCCCATACGACTTCAGTACCAACCTGCTGCAACGATGTACACTTGTCGACTATTCCAACAAGCGATTAAAACACGTGAGCGGATTGGTTCATTTGAAAGAAGCACCAGCGTGCGATCGCAGGATTGCGCCTAAATTGTATTTCAGTTTTGTTATCAATATTTTTGTGTTTACGATCGTCTCTTCGTATCCGCGAGGCTACTTACGGATTTAATTCGTACGTCGAAAATGATGATCGAAACTGAAGTAACACTGACAATTTGAGATAATCGTATTGAGTGAGCGAGGACGAGATGCTGCAGGAATAAAAGGCCAGTATAATCGATCATGTGTCTGCCCACTAGCTTTCCGTTCCTATTTTTGCCAAAATTGAATGCATAGTATTTTGGTTCTAAAGATTTAATTTATTCAATTAAGTTACATAAAGAGTAAGCTACATAGGACAATGCACCAGGAACGGAATAGAATTTAATAATCCTACAAAACTTCTAAAGGCCTGTCTCATCTTGTTGTTAAACCTAACGACTTCATTTATACGGTACACGGGCCACGAGATCATTACATAGCCATCTAACCAAATTAACACCTAGCCACAAGAGACATTTGTCCCGCATTTGGCAAACATCGATTCATTACTTTTCACTATTCTTAAATTAGTCATTTTCGGCCTTTTGGGTTTTTAGCTTTTGTCGGCTTTCTTTTTCACGTATTCATTTATATTGTCTGTGATGGGCTAGTCTGTTTTTATATTTTTATTTTTTTTAAATTTAGTTACGTCAAATATGTTGCTATCAACTATACTGTAATTTCAGTCAACTACAATGTAATTTTAGTTATAAATCAGATTATTTCAGTTCAACCGAACGAGAGCATAAGCCAAAGGAAAAAAAAAGGCCCAAGTAGCCCGTTGAAATCCCCCACATTGTCCAACTAGCCCGTTGAAAAAACACATTGGCCAACTACATACAGCATTTTCTCCGGCAGAAAAAAGGATGTTTCATGTCAGGAAATAACCGTCAACATAAACAGTATTAGCTTACTATTCTTTCGCAGCCCCCCAGGCGGCGTAGCTTCTCCAATAAGTTGGCTGGCTTTGCAAGCATCTTTCTTCGGGCTCAAGCCATCGATCCCCCCAGTCAAACGTGTTCCACAGCCGCACCCACCCGTGCGGGCTCCGCTCTTGCCCTACCACTCCACGTCACATCACAATACGATAGGACACGCCCCTTATAAAAGACCACCTCGCCCGTCGCCGCCACCACACCAAGTCACCACCGCACCGAACGCTCAAGAGGCAAAAAAGAGACAAGACGTACTCCTCCTCGGGCAAGCAGCAGCAGCAGCAGAGCAGAGCGCCGCAATGGCAGTAGGATTCCGTCGAACGCTCTCCACGCTCTCCTCGCACAAGGCGTTGGCGCCGCCGTCGTTCCTGCTCGACTGCGCGCGGCCCAAGAAGCTCTCCTACGCGCGCTTCGCTCACCAGCCTCCCGTCCGCCTCCACCCGCTCGTCGCCGGGCTCCACGACTCCGCGCGGGCGCTTCTCGCCTGGGCCGAAGCGCCCGCGCAGACCGGCCCGCGTGGGTCGCCGACGGCACGGAGCGCGTCGGCCGGGTGCTGGCGGGCTGGCCGACCTGCTCCACCACCCGCAGACGCAGGACGCGCTCCACCGGCCGTGGACGGAGCAGCTGCTCGACGACTCCTCCTCCTCGCCGAACATCGTGAAGTACTCCATGATATCACAACATGTTTTTACTCGTTCTACAACCGGTCTAAAATTAATATATTGACCGAACTATTGACTGGGTGATGCATGCCAGTGTCTGCATTTTAATCGGCCGATCTGGACTTCAGACTGCCAAGACCAGGAAAAAGTATATAATAAATAAACCGGGAGCCGTCGCACGTCACTGCAAACGTGACAACGTGCTCCTATCTACGTCACTAATAGATCGATCGACTTGTCAAATGCTTCACCTGTCAATTCAGAGCAGTACGTACACCACACAGCAACTAACATGGCCGTGTTAACATTTCCCGTTACGTACGTAACTGCTTAGGTTAGCAGCGATCGAGTTTAAGCTGCCCAAGTTTGACCACTTGGACGTCACCGATCATATATATAATGCCTCGTAGATCCGTTGGCTTTTAAGCGACAGCGACGGGTGCTCCAGGTGAAAGCAGAATCAGCCTCACGCTCTCGCTGGAAGAGTCACCTTCTCGGTGCAGAGACACAGGTTTAGCCAACGCTCTTTTTAACTATAGCTTTTAGCGGAACATATGCATGCACGCGAACATGGCGCGCACCAAGCTCGATGGATGCAGGTGCAGCGGATCCATGGATCCGTACGTGGATGCGAGGCCCAGCCGCCAGGTACCCCTGCTGCAACAGACACTCGCGCCTACGGCCTACGCAACAAACGCGCATTAAAAACACGTGAGCGGATGGGGCCTAAGCGAAGCACCAGCGTCGCGATCGCAGGAGTGAAGCGCCAGATGGATCGGATCAATCATTTGTTCGGTGCAGCGCACCCGTCGCCCCGCCGAACCGCGGGCCCACCACCGCGCATTAATTCGCTCGTCGGTCGATCGATCGAACGGTGCCGTGCGGTGCGAGTAACTCGGTGAGGTGGGCGAGGCGGGTGCGCGGGGCATAGGGGGCCGTTCAATCGTCCTGCTTCTGCCCACAGCTTTCCGTTCCTGATTTTTAGCTAAAATTGAATGATAGTGATTGTTGGTTCTTTTCAATTTATTCAATTGAAGATTAATAAAAAAGAAAAAAAGGGGACAATGCAAAAGGGAAATAGAGAAAAATCGCAAAAACCAAAAAACCGAACTTAAAAGGCCAACGCGTTCATTCCGTCTTCTAGAAATTGAAAAATCAGAAGCTCAAACCAGATTAAACGGGGGCCATTGTAGCGCATACTCCACGTGGCCACCCCAAATCTAGCCGGTATTGATACCATTACCCACGGTAGCTAGATTTTGCAAATGGGCATTGGTTGAAACCGATCGAGTTGGCCCATTTACGATTCATCCAACGTTGGACTGTTCTGGTGTACCGTGCACTATTCCATGAGTGTTATGAAAAGTTTTGATATTTTCATTTTAATACATTACAAACATCGGAAATGATGATAGAAACTAGAATAAAAATACAATTTGAGAAATGTAATTGAAGTATGAGCTTGATGGATTGAGATTCTTAACAAATAAGTACTCTCAATATGCATGGATCATGTGGCTGCACACCCCTGTTCTTCCTTCATTAGTTGCTCTTTTCCAAAAATATATGCATGTGCACGTACCTCTATTTAATCTAAAAGCAATACGTTAATTATATGCACAACAATCTTATTAGTTTACATGACATTAGAGTATATTGCTCACGCATATACCGATGCACCATGGAACAGACTACCTTGAACTTATAATCCCTCACATATCGGCTGTCTTACAGAACTATTTGTCTTCTATATTTTCTCGCCATTACAACTTTTCTATTTCTACATCCAGCAGTACAATCAATTCTTGATCGATGCCTCTTAACCATTTCAATACAATCTCTTAGCTGTTACCCATTTCAATACAATATTCCACCACATAATTATCTTCTACTTCTCTCAATTATTGCTTAATGATAATCGTTACAACACCAAACATGCATACACGTGCATCTGTTGCTAATCCCTGCCATGGACACTCGTCACGCTTTCTTGGGTGACCCTAAGCCTATTCCATATGGCTGCGACATTTGTATTTTGAGCTATTTGCTCCTCTGCTTTTGTACGTCTATACTTTTATTTATATAAATGCATACATGTATATACACATGCATGATGTTATATGTACTCGATGTCTCTCTTCTCGCATATCGATCGCTCCTCTTCTTCAACATTAGCCCCCTTAACTCTATGGCTTCCTCACTAACCACGGTGATCGCGTATCTTTACTTATGTCGGTATGTCTACTTTAATCGATGTCTAATGATATGGAGAATATTCTCGCCATCGTAGATGACATCATAACCCTTACTAGCAATGCCACACTCCTAGCTACCTGATGACCCCATATCGTTATAGCTCATATTCAATGCAAAGTTTAATCTCCTCTCTGCCTAAACTTCCTTATTCTCAAGCTTATTTGGACACTGATTTCTTTAACAATGCCGACACTCACCACTCCTCGTCGTGGCCCTTGGCTCCTTTGACTCCGGTATTTCTCTGCAACATTTTTGGTGAGTAGCATAACATTATTCTTATTGAATGGCTATGGTGAGCAGCACAACAATATTCTCATCTCCCTTACTATCGTCTCGGCTTTTTGCTTCCTGGTGGATCAACGTCTTCTTGTCGGACAAATCAATATCATTGTACTCTCTTGTGGTCTCTTCCAACACCAACCACGCTATTTCATGTTATAACTTTTATTATTATTGAAAATTTCAGTTGTTTCCATTGGAGTTTGTATACAAATCAAATTACTAATTTTATTTAATTTATATTGAATTTTAGTTATTTAAGGATTTTACTTTGCAATTGTATGTAAATCAAATTGTAAATTTTATTTTATTTCTACTAAAAATTTCAATTATTTTTAATGAAATTGGTATACCAATCCAAATGCAAATTTTTATTTAATTTTTATTAGGAATTATAGTTATTTAGGAAATTCACTTTAGAATTCATATTAAAAAGAATTGCTAATTTTATTATATTTTTGTTCTGAATTTCAATTAATTTTTTGTTGAAATTCATGAATAAATCCAATTGCTAATATTTGTTTAATTTTTATTGTGAATTATATTTATTTAGGGATTTTAAATAGGAATTCATATAGAAACCAAATTGCTAATTTTATTTAATTATTCCAATGTTAGTTGTTTAGTTATTTTATTTTGGAATAGTATCGAAATCAAATTGCAAATTTTCTTTTGTTTTCTATTTCAAATTTTAGTTTTATTGGCTGGAATTCATAGGTAAATACAATTACTAATTTTTTTATTTTTTTATGATTTACAATTATTTAATAATTAAATCAAATTGCTAAATTTATTTTATTTTTATTCCAAATTTCAGTTATTTTGTTGTTGGAATTCACGTACAAATCTAATTGTTAATTTTTGTTTAATTTGTAATCCAAATTATTTTTATTTAATTTTACTTAGGAATTGTATAGAAATCAAATTGCTAATTTTATTTTAATTTTTATTCTGAATTTTAGTTATTTTTTGGATTGTATTTGATATGGACTTTTTCTTTTAATTTAGACCGTTATAATCTGGACTCACCACGATCAACTGTCTATATCTTTATCTTTTTTCTTCTGATTAACGTGGGAATTTCTACCCCTTAAGAGTGAATGTGGTGGCTCCTTTTGCCACTGAAATATCCGCAACATTTTGATGTTTGAAAACAATTGTTGCAACAATTGGACCTACCAGTGTCACATAGAGGAGGATGGGGATGAGACCTTTCCGCCTGTGGCCCAGAGAAAAAGATGGCCGAACACTGTGGCGAGAATCTCATCAGGGAGGTCAGTTGGGTGGTACTTGGGCCTTGTCGCCTCATTGCATCCCCGATGGTGTGAGAGGATAAGCAATGCTTGCAGCTTATGGAGGTCTGGAGGAGCAAGCTTTTGATATGTGGAAGAGCAGGGCTCGTAACTTTTTGGGCATGCCACCTAGAGTGTAGGCATGAGCAAGCCAGCCATGGCTGTCGGCCTCTTTTGGTTTGTGTGTGCAAGAATGGAGAAAGCCGGGAGGAGAAAGGGATGGGAGCACTGCACAAAAGGAGACAGGCTCTAAGGTTGAGATAAGTGGTTGACGTGAGTGTGGTTGCGCGGGACTAAGGCTGTGATTGTTTCGGCTTCAATTTCTGGCTTCTGGCTTATTTTTCACTATTCATAAATTCGTCTTTTTCTGAACTTTTGGCTTTTTTGAGCTTTTTTTCCCGTTCTTTTTTTCCCGTATTCGTTTGTGTTGTCTGTGATGGGCTAACATATTTTTATATTTTTTAATTTTTAAATTTAATTATGTTAAATAAGCCTCGTCACCATTCTGATGCTTTTCGATCACTACGGTGCTTTTCAGCCATAAGCCACCAAAAATAAGCCCAAATGATCACCACCTAAGTAAGGCATCTAATATAAGTGATTAATATCGGACTTATAGGTTGTATCAATTTTCATATAGAAATTTGCAAATTATATGATTAGGGTATAGTTGGACCATCACTCTATGGCACATGAGCTAGACTTAGAGCTGGAGATATTGGAGCAGTGGTGGTCTAGGGGTCTCCTCTTTTAGTTTCCAAAAGTTACTTTTCAGTTTTTCTATAATAATTGACTTTTAAACGTAGTGTATTTTCAAGACGAGGCTTATACGTTGATTATAGTATACACTGTAACAACTTCATTTATATCGGTCAATATCGCATACGAGATTCTGTTACTCTGTACTCTCTTATAAACAGCTCAAAAATCATAAACTGCAGCCAAGAGACATATGTCCCGCTCATTTCAGCTTGAGCTTTTGACTTCTAGCTTATTTTTCATTATTCCTACATTGCGTCCTTTTATGGCTTTTTGGGTTTTTTAGTTTTTTTGTCGGTTCTTTTTTTTCGTATTTATTTATATTGTCCGGAATGGGCTAGCCTGTTTTTTATTTTTAAATTTAGTTACGCCAAATAAGTCGCTATCAGCTACAATTTAATTTTAATGAACTATAGTATAATTTTAATTATAAACTAACTTATTTTAGTCCAACTGAATGACACAGTAAGCCAAAGGAAAAAAAAAGGCCCTAGCAGACCAGTCTTACGAGACATCAGGCTCTAGGAGGCCAGTTTTACGAGACATCACATTGTCCAACTAGCCCGTTGAAAAAACACATTGGCCAACTACACACAGCATTTTCTCCCGCAGAAAAAAAGATGTTTCATGTCAGGAAATAGCCGTCAACATAAACAGTATTAGCTTAGTATTCTTTCGCAGGCCCCCATTCCCCCAGGCGGCGTGGCTTCTCCAATAAGTTGGCTGGCTTTGCAAGCATCTTTCTTCGGGCTCAAGCCATCGATCCCCCCAGTCAAACGTGTTCCACAGCCGCACCTGCCCGTGCGGGCTCCGCTCTTGCCCTACCACTCCACGTCACATCACAATACGATAGGACACGCCCCTTATAAAAGACCACCTCGCCCGTCGCCGCCACCACACCAAGTCACCACCGCACCGAGCGCCCAAGAGGCAAAGAGAGAAGACGTACTCCTCATCGGGCAAGCAGCAGCAGAGCAGAGCGCCGCAATGGCAGTGGGATTCCGTCGAACGCTCTCCACGCTCTCCTCGCACAAGGCGTTGGCGCCGCCGTCGTTCCTGCTCGACTGCGCGCGGCCCAAGAAGCTCTCCTACGCGCGCTTCCGCTCCACCAGCCTCCCCGTCCGCCTCCACCCGCTCGTCGCCGGGCTCCACGACTCCGCGCGGGCGCTGCTCGCCTGGGCCGAAGCGCCCGCGCAGACCGGCCCCGCGTGGGTCGCCGACGGCACGGAGCGCGTCGGCCGGGTGCTGGCGGGGCTGGCCGACCTGCTCCACCACCCGCAGACGCAGGACGCGCTCCACCGGCCGTGGACGGAGCAGCTGCTCGACGACCTCCTCCTCCTCGCCGACTTCCAAGGCTGCTTCAGGGAGTCGCTTGTGGCGCTCAAACAGCTCCTCGCCGAGACACACGCCGCGCTGCGCCGCCGCGATGGGGTCCGCCTCGCCACTGCGCTCCGAGCGCAGCGCCGCTCGGCGCGCGAGATCTCCCGCCTGGCCTCCTCCGCGCGCGACCTCTCCCACCGCGCCTGCCCCGACGACGAGGCCACGCTCGCCGCCGCCTTCGGGGCCGCCACGGCCGCAGTGGCGGCGGCGGCGGCCGCCGTCTTCTCCGGTGTGTCCTCCTCCTCCGCCGAATCCGCCGCGAGCGCCGCCCCGTCCCCGAGGACCCCGACGCCGTACTCCCCTGCTCGCGCCCCGGCCAGCCCTATGTGGCTGGTGACCGACCTCCTCCGCCGGAGGAGGACCGTGTCCTTCGAGGACCACTGCAACGAGGAGGAGGAAGAGAGGAAGGCGGCCATGGGCAGGGTGCGTGGGCTCGAGGACTGCATCTTCGCCGCCGAGAGCGGCTGCGAGGAGGTGTACCGCGCGCTCGTCAGCGCCAGGGTGTCACTGCTCAACCTGCTCACGCCCACATTTTGACGCCCTCCTCTTTCGAGAAGTCAACTTATTTTTTGGAGCAAGGCCGTAAGATTAGCGCCAAAAGATTCCATTTTGATTCGCTTCTTGTGTGTACATGCTGTAAATACTTCGGTTTTGTAAAGAAGATGTGCTCCATTTAGGCGAAAACCCTGTGAATTTTTGTGCTTGCCATCTCTCCTCTTCACTGCCCTCTGCATTGCTTCTGCAGGAGTGCCCAAAATGGACTTGAGCTTTTCTTTCTATTATTTTTCAAGCGAGTGAACATTTTGTTGTTTCCCCATTCTATTGCTTGATTGCGATTTGCGAATCAAAGAATGTTGCTTCAAATTCTCAATTCAGCTCTCTTTCTCACATGTATGCGTGCGTGCAAATGGAATGGAACATTGCCCTCTTGATGCATTCGTTGCCAAGAATCTCTGGTTTCTTGGGTTCTTTCGGTCGGTTTGGCACCCCATGGACTTGCAGTGTCTGTGGAGTTAATGTGCCACGCTTGAGTGACCAAACCCTTTTCCAGTGATGCAAACGCCAACTTCGCCCTGTAGTGAGGTTGACGTTTATCCAGCCCCAATTCAAGCCAAACCTCGCATTCTAACGCCAAGCTGCCAGCTTGTTACAGGAACCAAAGTGATCCTGGACTAATAATACCAGTCGTGGCACATCACATCCACTAACGATCGAACTGTAGCTTTCGTATAGTATCAGGCATCTACACTTTCTTAATTTCCTTCCATGAAAAACCTTCTCATTGGTTTAATTCTGAATGCAGACAAGATACCAAACAGTCAGACGTTCGGTCGCGCCAGCATTTAGGAATTCAGATCAATTGAACAGTCAGTTCGTCACAGGGATCACGGTGCTTAAAAGGCGAAAGCAACGCAGCACCAGGCACTTAACAAGAAAAGTGGCAACTGAATTTAATCTAATGCATTGCACAATTTGGTGGTTGGATGGCGTAATACTAGAGTAGACCATTGCTGCATGATTTGCCCTTGGATCCTGCCGCTCGCCCATGTGGATGCGATCTAACGCCGCGCGCATGTAACAAATCAGAAGATTGTACTCCACCAGAAAGTACAGATTGGCCAATTCGCGTAGCCGCTCGTGCGGAGAGGTGAAAGCTTTGATTAGGACGCGCATGAAGAAGAACGCGCGCATTCTCGCTGCAAATTTGTGCGCGCGAAGGTCGAGCGCTGGAATCTCGTTCGCTTGCATGCACGTCGCGGTCGATTTCTTTCTCATACTTAGATGCCGCTCGAGTTGGACGGTTGGGCTGAAATAAACTGACTTACGATTGAAATTACACTGTAATTACTGGTGACTTATTTGGCGTAACTAAATTTTAAAAAAAATAAAAATAGAAAAACAGATTAGTCCATCATAGAGAATACAAACGAATACGAAAAAAAGAACCAGCAAGAGTTCAAAAAAGCTAAAAAGTCAGAAAAATTAAAAATAGTGAAAAATAAACTAGAAGTTAGAAACACAAAGTGAAACCAGCAGGATCTAGAACTCCTTGAGAGGGCGAGCCGGCGAGGTAAAAATAACGTGGACAAGGCGCAAAGCTTTTTCTTAGCCAATCACTTGTCAGAGGGGAGATAAAAGGGGAGAAAAAGTGTGTGTGAGAGAGTGAAAAAGTGGAGAGAGGAGAACCACTTGTGAATCAATAATTCTCACTTTGGTGTGCTCATGGGAACCGAATGGGCCCAGAAGAACGCGAGTGGCTCTCGAACCTTTTTTGGAGGCCTTGGAGCCCGCCACGTACGATCCACCACCACGGCATCCGTGGAAGCCATTGGGCTTTTGGCACGTGATTAACGTTACAAACGGACGGACGGAGGGCATGCCGTTGCCGTTGCTGCTGGGGACGACGAGCGCGATGCCCGTCTTGGATGTGGATCCGAGTAGCTGTCGTCGCACTGGGCGAGACGCCGAGACGGGAACGCTTTGCCTTTCCCCCAAGCTCCTGTCGAAAGATACTCGGCTTCTGCTAATACATCTGTCATACCACATCAGTTATAAGACAATAAAGTGTCTTACACAGACACAATATGTATTCGGATCAGCTTTAACACTATGGTTAATTAGCATGAGAAAATCTTTCTGTTCGGCGTTCCTTGTCACTGGTTGCATCTTGATATAGGACCCGTAGCTATCCGGTTAATGATCTTACTTACGAGATGGGTACGTTCTTTTGGATTGTGACTTATAACTAAAATTTTTATATTTTATATTGTTCGTGAGCGGCAATACGCTGAGAAAAATAGTTGTATGTGGTTTTAGCCATATAGCTAAATTGATATAATTTATACTATAATTTACTTTTAATCACTGGCACACCGCCTTTAAAACATACAAGTTTTAAAACTAATTATCGTAGCATAAGTTAAAAATTATAAGTCACAAGTGCTAAAGACCTCAGCGATAGATAAATTTCTCACTGTCTTCTCACGCGTGCGTGTTGCTCTCTGTATACATGCATGTCTTTTCAGTTCGTTTTATGAACCGGGAATTCAGTTGAAAGGAAAAAAAGCATGACATACAAGCAAGTGCTTCTCTGATTTCACGCAGCAGCACGCAGTTCTGAAGCAGCTCCGCGGCCACATTTCTTCCGTGCTTCCTCCGACTCGACCTCGCGCGGCTGCTGCGATCCGACCTGCTTCATCGCGGCCTCCTCCTTCGGCGCCATCAACGCTGGTCTCTTCATCCCAGTCTTCAACATTATCCGCCGCTGTCTATGGGGGCAAACAAAACGGATAATTTTCGACCGTCGGACCGATCGAAGACTTGTGAAACGAATACGAAAAGAGTAGATGAATATCCAGTATTATCCATATCCGACTCCGACTCCGAGAAAAAAATATGAAATAAGATACAAGACAAATGATATCCGCCCATATATATCCGTATGTCAAATGATATGAAAAAGTTTATTGTGACTTCATCTAGTAACAAAATAACACACAGGCAGATTAGCATATCTAAACAAACGGGAGTACTAAGTGTTCTTCCTTCAACATCTCAGCAATTAGTCTCTCCATATTCGCTCTGATTATACCATACTATCCAATGTCCTGTGCAAAAAACCGTATAATTTTTGTTTCGATCGTCGAAAGATTATGGATCTGAATAGAGAAATAGAGTATTATCGATATTCGACTTATATATATATATATATATATATATATATATATATATATATATATATATATATATATATATATATATATAGAATATAGAATAAACGATATCCATTTATATCCACTTCCATTGCAACCCTACTGCTGCCGCCATGCCATCTCCAGTGCTCTGCACCCAGCGCGGCCCAAGCAGGAGCGCTCGGCGCTCAATCCGTCAGATGGTGATCAGACGGCTCCGGACATTCGTCATGGTTACGGGGGATTCTCGCACTACCTCACTTCTTTCACGAATCAAAACGCCACGAAAAAAGTCCGATGAAATTTGAGAAAACGAGGAACAGGGTAGCGCAATATCATGCGAAATTTCAGAGTCCATCGGTATCAGCAGAGGCCAGGATAAATAAAAAGGTGAAAATTTGGACGAATAAGAGCTCCTACTACTTGTTTAAAATTTCTCCTTTTCATTTCTCCGTCTTCTGATATCAATCGAATCTGAAATTATGCGAGATTTTGATCCACCATGTTACTCGTCTCCTCGATTTTTTTCCGATTTTTTCGCAGCATTTTGATGCGTGAAAGAGTCTTTCAGAAAGACGTGACATAGTGGAATGACCCTCCGGACCTAACCGCCATGAACGTCCGGAAGACGGCCGTCCGATAGCTATCCGATGGATCCGAGCGCCGAGATCTCCGCGTCGCGTGGGCCACGGATGGGCCGCATCTGTTTCCTGGGCCGCACAGCACTTGGAGAATGACGTGGTGGCAGCGGCCGAGAACGGCTAGGAGGAGGCCGGCGCCAATGATAAAAAAACTTCTTTTAGATATAGTTTTTTAATAATTGGTTTTTTATTTAAAAAAAACAGGCTTATTTTTAAGTAAAACTTTAAGATTGCAGGAATGAACATTAGAGGATATTTTTAAGAAATTAATTTTATGTATAAATTGTGAAAACCCTTATGAGCCAATATATATCGATAGCTTTGGCTTTAATGACAACGGTCAATTAAGTACTAGATTGTGATCACTTAAATTAATTTAGAATTTTGAATGAATTTTAAAACTAAATAACTTTTGATTGGTTGACCTTTCGAAAAATTTTAATATCAATAATGTTTGAAATATCCAACTCTATATTTTTCGTATTGAACACTTTTTCAAATTCCTTTTTAAATTGATTTTGATAAATTTTTGAGTTTAAAGCCAAAGCAAGATACCATATTGCTAGTTTTAGGTTAAAAACTCAATTTTACTTAAAATAATTTTTTCTAAAGCCAAAACATTTAGAAAACATTTGAAATGCATTTATATACATTTTCAACTAGTTTTTCAAATATATACTAATAATTTCACATTTTTGACTTTTAGACTAAATTGCTCAATTTTGAAAAATCAATACTAGCACTTAATACTAGTAACGCGGGCTTCGTCATCCTCATCTCCAGCTGCGACGGCGCCTACATCTTCCGGGAAACCATTAATCTCAATTGCTCCGTCCACGCCTTCGGCTTCCGCGACGCGCACAATGCCAGAGCCATGCACCACATCGCCAAAAGTCACACCGGAACGTACGGCATCCTCAATGACGAGCACGACCGGATCACCGAGGCCTTCGAGGCAAGCATCAGCAAAATCACCTCCATTCCAACGTCGCCGTGCAAACGTTGGTCCACATAGCGCGCAGCGTCTGCAAGTCGTCCAAGGCGACGCTGTCGGCTATCGAGTCTGGCATATTCAAGTGGCACATCGACGACGACAGGAAGGGCGGTTACGTCATGGTCGGCGCCCTCCACACCGCCGCGGTCAGAAACTTCATCGTCTACGTGGACAAGGTCGGCGAGGACGAACACGACGACTTGCCGAGGCAGCTCACTCTCCGTTTCAGGTACATCATATCCATGTGCCGAGCAGGCTGCAGGAGTCCATCGTCTAAGAAGAAATATATCTTTAATCAATAATGTATAACGACTGCTATAGTTTTATTTAAGAGAAATGCTATACAACATTCGATTATTTTTGAAGTTAAAAACAGTCAAATGATCTAGAGACGTTGGATCTCTATCCAACGGATCCACTCATATAAGCACCCCCTCAAAAAAAATCAAATATAAGCACCCTCCAAAAAGATGCGGGCGTTAGATCACCATCCAACGTTCTAAAATCTGACTATTTTTACCTCTAAAAATAGTCATATGTTGTATAGACACTCCCTTTATTTAATTAGAATCCACTTAATTAAAGGTTAGATGCCTTCGTCCATTCTCCGCAATCTGTTCATTTGCTGCATCGCGGGTTCTCTCCTTGGACGCCGTGGTGCGCTCCTCGTCGCCGCCGGCACCATCTTCTTCATCGACGCCGACCTCGTCGTCCCAGTTTTCACCATCGCCGGCCGCTGCCGCCATGCCATGTCCAAGTGCTCTGCACCCGCAGCCCATGAAAGGGATTCGGCCGACGCTACGGCGGAGTGCTCAGCCCATGCGCGGGCCACGCGATGCGGAGTTCTCGGCGCTCCGATCCCGGACGTTCATGCGTGGCGTAGCAGTAGACAAGCAGTGCAACTTTATTTCATACTCTACTCTTTACCTGATGCTCGCGAGGATATCTTACGATTTTGCGCTCAGATTTTTTGTTCACACGAGTGGAGGCGAGGAGAACTCCGCTCCCTCCATTCCTCCATGGACAGGAGAAAGGAAATTTCATGCAACTCCGGCGAGCAGCTCAGGTGAGATGAATTGAAAAGACCAGTGCAAAACCGGCCTACACACTTCGACGCATATGTGGCTATTTGATATGGTTGTAGTTTATGATTTTTGGTTGAAATTTTTGAATTTTAGTTGTTTATGACAGAGATTATAGAGAGATACTCACTTGCAATTTTAGTTGATATATGCTGAGCTTTTAACGTGTACTACAGTTAACTTGTAGACTCCGTCTTAAGAAAATACTCCGTTTGAAAGTTTTTTTTCTCGAATACGCAGCGTTTGAAAGTTGGGTACTGTAGCAAAAACAAAAGCCGGTTTTAGAAGCTGTTAAAGAACAAACCCCATATATGATTATGGCTGAGTTCCTTTTGACTTTCAGCTAGCTTATGTTTGTACTGTTTATAGTAACTATTTTTTAAATGATGCGTTTTTTAAAAACATGATCAATAAGAAAATTATAGTAAAAAGTGTACTGAGTTCAGCTGTATCAGTCAAAATCACATACGACTATTTTCTAAACACGCTAACTCTCACGAACAGTCAGAATTCAAATATTTAAGCTATAACCTACAAACCATGAGACCAAAAGAATCCACCCTATTACTAGCTAGTACACTGGCCTAAGATCAACAGGAAAAATAAACAATTTTCATCGTCTTTCACTGCTAATCCGGTGCTTTATTCGAGTGGTTTATACGAATGATTAGTGTCTGATTTGGGGGACGTATGTCTTTCGTACTGCCGTACCCGTTACTAGAAAACGGCCGTACTCCATTGCTCTGCCTTCTGCTAGCTCGTGCTGGAACGGATGCTCTCGGCCGTACGGATGAGCCAAACTTGCATGTTCACCCAGCTCTACTGTTCGAACGGCACGATCACCAGTAACATCAGCAGTAATGGGACCGTCCCAAATTCATTTAGGCCATTCGAAACGCTGGAAATTCAACTTGAAACAGTTCAATTCATCTAAAAATCGGAAATTTCCCACGGCAGGTTTGCACATCGCTCGAGATTTCGACGGATCGCTGACGATCACAGAATATGACGTGGCAGCACCGGCACATGGCCCCACACGTAGGGGCTTGTACGAAACTACTAACACGATAATCCTAAGTTGTTCGGTTTTTGCTATCGCACAGTTGACTAAATTTTTTTTTTCAGTTATCTAAAATTGCACTTTCAGTCACTTAAAATTATAGTGTACTAATCTACCTTTTCTAAAATTTCACTTTCAATTACATAAAGTTACAGTATAAAAATAACTAAAGATAAAGAAAAAAATAATTGCATGTGCAATAATCGCTCCTAAGTTCTTTTTAGTTTTCAGTTCACAACCTGTGTGCGCGCGCATCACCCGCACGGCGAAATCCATCGATCATTGCACCAGGGAGCTTGCTTGGGGGAATCCCCTCACTGGCATGTGGGCCTAAGCGCTCAGTGGGACCCGCTGCCAGTACGCCGGTACATGTCCCGTGCGGTGCGGTGCGGTGCGCGTGCGTTTTGGCACGAGAGACGCGGCCAAGCACACGAGCGTGCAGTGCATCCTGCGACCTGTGTCCGGGACCACACACTCAGCCACACGACAATTTCTAACGTGTAACTTTGTAAATTTACCGTTTACTCTCTTGCAATAGTGACCTTGCGCCGAGGCGAATCCGTTTATTGGCAGCAGAGTACGCACACGTCGGTGTCGTCCTTCACCTCGTCACCATCGCCCGTGTACTACCTGTCCCCAACGCACACCTGACACGTCAACCTAAACGCAGCTTGCTCTGTATTAGTATTTACGGCGAACGAATACGGCGGTGCAGCGAATAACGAAATATTTAAGGCCGGTTTTTATGGTTTCTAAAATTGGTTTTAGTTTTGACTTTTATAGCGATTTTTAAAACTCTAATTTTTAAATGAAGTATTTTTTAAGGCGGTATTTAAGGCGGTTTTATGGTTTCTAAAATTGGTTTTATAAGTTAATTGTATCTATAAGTTAATTGTACTACATGTTAAAAGGCTAACATCTGTATCAACTAAAATACTAAAATCGTAGTAATAAAGAATAGACCATTAGGAGCTGTCAGTTCCGCCCAAAACGTGCCGTGGAAAAGAGCTGTTGAACTGTAGAAGAAGCGGCTCAAAAAAACAAAAAAGGCCGCGTGTGACTGTTGACGAAAAGAAATCAAAGCGTCAATGTTGGTGTCGTGTCCCCGCTCAAAGGGGCTCTTAAGCCAAAGTACTACACACTTAAACCACCACTTATGTAAGATGCGGTCATTAAACTTCAGTAATGTACGAGGTAGTACAGGTCAAGGGCCAAGGAGCTGGGCTGCTTATTTAGGTTTTTTAGTGGTTTATGGTTCATTTTATATTATAATAGTTTTATTTTATACTGTATTTGTTCATGGCTTTTTGTGTAACTAAATTTTTTAAAAAATTAAAAATTAAAAATAGATTAGCCTAACACATACAATACAAATGAATAGAAAAAAGATAAGATAAAAAACTAAAAAAGTTATAAAAACGATATTAAAATATAATAAACTAAAAACTAAAAGCTAGGAGTCTAAAACCGAAACAAAGACCAAAAAAATCCATGGAAAGGGTCGAGGTCAAGGTCAAGGGCCAGTTAGCTTTCAGTCCTTTTCTTTCTTGATTGAACAAACGCGCAACCCACACGGCAACGGGCAGGATGCCTACCTCGCCCATCAATTGGGCATGGAGCGTTTGCGTGGCTCCCGGTTCATGTTGCTTGCGTTGACTTTGAATATGGCTAAACTTGTTTCTTCATTCTTCAAATACAAAGCAAAACAAATAAAAATAATCAGAGTAAAGGTAGGAGGAACAAGACTTGACTCCAAGGACGCCGCAGAAATAGGTAAAGTACAGTTCGTTGGGTATTTGTATTATTAACCTATTAGACGGCACTGTGATATGAGGGAAATACATAAGAGTAGACGGACTTATTATTTTTTTAGAGTGTATTTTATAGTTTTTGTTTAAATTTTTGAATTCTGATTGTTCATAAAAGAAAGAGTATGGAGAGAGATAATTACATACGATTTTGCTCGATATAGATAAAGTCGTGATAATATCTACTACAATTGATGTATAGACTTCGACTTAAAAGATATTATATTTCAAAATTAGTTACTATAAAAACTTAAACATAAATCTAAAATAGCCTGGCCTATAGCTTAGCAGTAGTACACACCAATAAGGTCATCGTTACTGTTGAGGAACCATCATTGGCGACCAGTCCGATCGATTCCTCTGCTATGCAAACCAAATCAATCATAGAAGACAGAAATAATAGATTGAAAACACAAAGAGATAGAGAGAACTCCTGGTGTTTCTTTATTGCTTTCTTTTCTGATTCCATATACAAAATAGCCAATAGTACTTCCAATTTATAGCCTAGTGATGATGTGCCCACCATAGGCCAAGGCTTCAAGCCTAAGCCTAGGTTTCCTAACACTCCCCCTTGGGCACTCATCCGACATATTCATGGCTCATCAAAACTCCACAAAAACCAAGTGGGAAAAATTTAGAGAAAGAGTACATGATACATGTTATGCTGCGTTGCACGAATTGTCTCATTAAAAACCTTGGCCTAGAAACTCCAGGAAAACTTGTCAAGGGAAAAAGAGTACAATTCACCCAATTTCATTTAATCTTTAGGATTTATTATTTGGGTACTCGATCTTTATGATCAAGTTTTAATAACAAACTTGAGAAAATCCCCCGAACTCTGCACTTCTCTAAGTCTCATCATTACAATTCATCATACGCATCTTTCAAAACTAGATGCTAGGAGTAACTTAGTGAATAAATCTGCAAGATTTTCACATAACTTAGTATACAGTATCTTAATTTCGTCCATCTTTTGCAATTCATGAGCATATAATAACTTAGGATTGATATGCTTTGTGAGATGACTCTTCACGTAACCCGTCTGCACTTGTGCATCACAGGATGCATCATCTTCATAGATAATTGTGGGAGTTTGCATAATATTCATTCCACATGACTGCTGGATGTGGTGAATCATTCGTCGGAGCCAAGCAAATTCTTGTGTGACCTCGTACAGTGCTATGATTTCTGAGTGGTTCGTCGAAGTCATTACAAGACTTTGTTTAGATGATTTTCATGAAACTGCAGTTCCACCACACAAGAATACATAGTCTATTTGTGATCTTGCGGTGTCGGTCCGACAGGTACCCAACATCTGCATAACCAGTCATATTCAAATCTTGATCCTTTCTGTAAAATAACCCAATGTCCTTGCTTCCTTGGAGGTATCAAAATATGTCTTTTATTGCCTACCAATGCCTTTGGTAGGTTCTGCACTATGCCTTGCTAATAGATTTGCAACAAATGTAATATCCGGTCTAGTGCAGTTTGCTAAATACATAAATACTCTTCTGCACTTAAGTATGGGAATTCCAGTTCCAGGACTTCCTCCCTCTTCCCTAGGTCGGTATGGATCTTTTTCTTACTGTAAAGACCTCCCGATCATCGATACTTTTGATGGATATGCCTTCTCAAAGCTGAATCTTTATGCCTTCTCAAAGCCGAATCTTTCTAACACCTTCTGGGTGTAGGCTGACTAATGTACTAATATTTCTTCAGAGACATGCTCGAGCTGTAGGCCTAAGCAATATTTTGTTTTATCCAAATCTTTCATTTCAAATTCTGACTCCAAGTAAGAACTTGCTTCTTTTATGTCTTCCATGGTCCCGATGATATTCAGATCATTTTGGAACCGTCACTGGCGGCTAGTCCGATCGATTTCTCTGCTATGCAAACAAGATCAATCACAGAAGACACAAAATAGTAGATTGAAAACACAGAGAGATAGAAAAACTTTTGGTCTTTCTTTATTGATTTTTTTCTGATTTTATATACGAAATAGCCAATAATATACTCTATTTATAGTATAGTAGTAAGATATCCACTATAGACTAAAACTTTAAAGCCAGACCCAGGAATTCTAACAGTTACAACTCACCGCAGCAGGGGCAGAGTACCAGTGGAACCAAAGGCGCACGGGAGAAAAAGCAAAATCCCCAAACCGAAGGGGAACCAAGCGCCGAGAATCCGGAGCAAGTTACAAGAACCGTCTCCTGGCGCAAGAAACACCCGCGCGCACGAGCGCAGACGCACGCACCCACCCAGGTCCAGCGAGCGAAGGGAAGGGGACCGCAAGGCCGACGAATCCAGCTCCTCTTCTCCACACTTCATTATGGGTTGCTGCGGCTCCTCGCTGCGGGCGGGGGCCCACGCGGAGAAACCGGCCCGTGCCCGGCCGCCCTTCTCCCTGAACGCTCACCAGGCCGCGCGCGCCGGCAGCGGGGAGGTCCCGGCGTTCGCGGAGTTCTCGCTGGCGGAGCTCCGCGCGGCGACGGGTGGCTTCGCGGTGGAGAACATCGTCTCGGAGAGCGGCGAGAAGGCGGCCAACCTCGTCTACAGGGGCCGGCTGCAGGGCGCCGCCGGCGCCCGGCGCGCCATCGCTGTGAAGAAGTTCGCCAAGCTGGCCTGGCCCGACCCCAAGCAGTTCGCGGTAGGCAGGCGAAGCGCTTGCGACTTATTCGTGTTCTTCGTGTGTGGCGAAATTGGGATTTTTTTTGGGAAGCGTGGATTAATTGACGAGTTGTTGTTGGTTTGGTTGCAGGAGGAGGCGAGGGGTGGGGAGCCTGCGGCACCGGAGGCTGGCGAACCTTATCGGCTACTGCTGCGATGGCGATGAGCGGCTGCTCGTCGCCGAGTTCATGCCCAACGACACCCTCACCAAGCATCTGTTCCACTGTGAGCCCCTCCCTCTAGTCCTCTGCAATTTTTATCTGACTCTCTGGTACCAGTGCCATTTGATGATTCTGCGAAAGTTTGGAACTTTTTGGTTAAGTGGATGCTGCTTAACTGTGGGCTGTGGTGAGTAAGTGCGGAATTTGGCTACTCGCGGCAGTTGTTTGCACCATTTGATGTATGTCTAACTTAAGCTGTATAGTTGATACTTGACAAAAGGACTTTCCCTAGGTGCCCAGCTCCTAAGCTCCCTCGTGACTTTGATGATCAGCTCATATACAAGGGGGAAAGTTTGAATTTTGTTGGTGACGGAATTTTTTGTATATTGCCCGCGTTACTGCATGTGATTGCTTGTTTACTCAATCTTAAGTACTGACTGATGATTGCATTTATCATCTGTGCCTAATGGGTACGAACAAGGCCTTGGAAACAACAATCAAGTTAATATGAGTCTTCACCATGCTTTTGCTCTTGTGCAGGGGAAAATCAGACTATTGAATGGGCTATGCGACTGAGGGTTGCGTACTACATTGCTGAAGCATTGGAATATTGTAGCGATGAGGAATGGTCTTTATATCATGACCTAAATGCATACAGGGTCCTCTTTGATGAGGTAAATGATCAACCTATCAAGTTTGTTTGAATATGTAGTACTAGAATTAGTACATAAAACCAGTGATTATTGTCTCATATTGATGACCATGAAAATTTTACTGATGAAAATTTCACAATCAATATTCTGCGTTTGGCAATACCATGGAGCAGGCCCTATTTAATTTCAGTCTCAAAGTGGATGTTTACTGGGGTTGTAAGGTTGTATTTCTCTGTTAGTAAAGCCAAAAAAGTTAAGGTGGAGGGGTTTGGCTTTTTCCTCTAATGTGGGAAGGATGGACAAGAAATGGAAATGTCAGCTGTCTTCTCTGCTGTACTGTCTAAAAGGCATATAAACATCAAAAGAAAATTCAACTCCTACCTATAGGCGAATTGTGTAGCTGAACATATATTGGAATTTGGAAGATGTCATGTATTCTGTTTTTTATTGTGTTAGCAACTTCATTAGGTAGGCTTTGTGAGATGATGTTTATTGCATCCAACAGTTGAACATGTAATTTTATACCAATTACCATATTTAGAAGCAAAATTTCTAATTAACTTTCTGATTGCAGAATGGTGATCCCCGTCTCTCATGCTTTGGTTTGATGAAAAACAGCAGGGGTGGGAAAAGTTATAGCACGAATCTAGCATATACACCTCCAGAATATCTGAGAAATGGTATTTGGTTTTCCACTTTCATGCTTAGTATTGAAATGTTTCACCTTGTAGCAGTTTAGTAATTTCTGTCATTGCGCACAATTTGTTTTAAACCGTTTTCTTCCTGCATTTCTTTTGATGTACTTGTTTTCACTTATCTGGGGAAAAATCGTTTGCTCCCCCTTTCCGCACAATAGTAGAAATGCCAGGGGGATGAAGCTTTAATCTATTTCTGTTAAAATAACAAGATTTCTCAAAGTGGAATCAAATAAATATAGTGCCTTGTTAAAGCATTGATGAGATGTTTTGGTTAGTGAGTTATAGTTTGTTTGGGCTTTATTGAAGTAGTGACCGTAATAAAATAGGAATAACCACTGCTGATGAATATTTAATTAAGGTATTTTGTTCTTACAGGCAGGGTCACACCAGAAAGCGTCATCTTCAGTTTTGGCACTGTACTCCTCGACCTTCTCAGTGGAAAGCGTATACCTCCTTCACATGTAAGCTTCTTGTTAGAGCATGCTTTCTTAGGTTCCATCAGATTCAGATATAAGGTCTGTTGCATCAAATACAGAAATATAAAGCCAAAGATGCTTGATACCGTTCTCTATACAGATATCTGTTCAGTTTTTCTCAGCACAAATATCAGCAGAACACCCATGCTTGCAATTTCAATTATAGTGAAAACCTTTCTCAAATTGAATCTCTAAATACATCTTTAGCTTGTTCAAGTTGAGCATTGTTGGAATTCCTGTGCAACCACTTCAATTCTTTACATGTGGAAACTACAGCCAGTAGCCCGGTACAATTCTTTACCAAAGCCTACGACTGGTTAGCTAACTTACATACATTAGTATGCACACTGGTAATAATGGGTATATGAATTCATTGTATGCAGGCACTTGATATGATAAGAAGCAGAAACTTCCAAGCATTAATGGATTCACATTTGGAGGGGAACTACTCAACTGAGGAGGCTACTACTTTGGTGGATCTTGCTTCTCAATGTTTACAGTACGAACCAAGAGACCGACCAGATATAAAAAAGTTGGTTTCCATTCTTGAGCCTTTGCAAACAAAATCAGAGGTAACCATATTAATTCTTCTATTGCATATATTTCTTTTGAGTGCTTGAGAAATGAAGATGTTCTAGTGTTCTAGGACTGTGGAGCAACATGACAGTGTATGTACCCTTTTCTCTCATGGCTCTTCCGCATTAACACGGTGTTCCTCTCAACATTTGAGTTATTCACTTGAGAGTTACTCTTATATGTTCTTTTAAAATATTTTCCTATGTGAAGTAACTGTCTATGATTTCCAAGCAGTTTCTACATGTGATGTAACTGTGTTCCTAGTCCTGTAATGTAGTAACTTCGTAATGATCCATCATTTATTGGTGGTGACTTAATGAAATGATAGTATTACTGGACAGACAATGTCCTCAACATATGGCCACTTTGGCAGAGAGTATATGATACATGTCCTTCTGCACTGCTACAGAGAGATTCCATTGCCCGAGTTGTGTTCAATATGTTATGTTTGCAAAATGTTAAGATCAATTTTTGTAAATATTTGCTTTCTTATTAGTGTTGTTAGGAACACCATACTTTTGATAGATGTGTGGCACAATATATATGTGTGTGCGCGCGCGCGTGCATGATTCCATACTCTTGGGAGTACGTACTCACACTTCTTATATACCGCTTAAATGATGTTGTTATATATTTTTATTCTTTTGAGTATACTCTAATAATGATTATAAGATATACCAAAATAAGTTCCATAAAAAATTTATCGAAGTCCACTTTTTATAGCATAATTTGTACATATACTCCTATATATAGAAAATGTTATGTAGCAAAAATAAAGGGTTTCGATGAAATTTTTTAACCAAATTGCATTGAAGTATATTAAAATTAATATTTAAGTATACTGAAAGTGATAAATAAGTATAACATATTCGTTTAAGTGGTATATTGGAAGTGAGAGTGTATACTCCTGGGAGTACGGAAAAGGCTTTATATACATACGTACTGACGTACATACGTATATATATCCCTGATGTTTGCCAGTGTTTCCATTGCAAAATACAAAACAGGTGCCATCCTATGTGATGCTTGGAGTTCCAAAGCCTGTAGAAGAATCAAAGGCACCTCCTAGTCCTACTCCACAGCACCCTCTTTCTCCCATGGGAGAAGCCTGTTCCAGGATGGACCTAACTGCCATCCATCAGATTCTAGTCTCGACGCATTACAGAGATGATGAAGGGACTAATGAGGTAATTATAGGCCACTGCATTCTGGTTCTACCCTTTCCTTTCTGTGGGTCTGTGTCTTCATCAGTCTCCATGCTGCAGCTATCTTTCCAAGAATGGACACAGCAGATGAGGGATATGTTGGAAGCAAGGAAACGGGGTGACTTTGCATTTCGAGACAAAGATTTTAAGACTGCCATAGATTGTTATACTCAGGTAGGTGCCTTTACATTTTTTATCTGCACTTATTCACTGTTCTTAAAAGAACACAACCTGATAATTGTAGCTGATCTATCCTTTGCCTGTAATTGTTTCACAGTTTGTTGATGTCGGGACAATGGTGTCACCAACGGTTTATGCCAGACGGAGCTTGTGCCACCTTATGTGTGACCAACCTGATACTGCCCTCCGGGATGCAATGCAAGCACAGTGTGTCTATCCCGAATGGCCCACAGCTTTCTACATGCAGGCGGTTGCCCTGTCAAAGCTAAACATGCAGAGTGACGCTACGGACATGTTGAATGAGGCATCACAGCTAGAAGAGAAGAGGCAAAAGAACACAAAAGGTCCATGAAGAACATCGTGCATCCCTTCTATAACCAGAGGTTTGCACCGATGTGTGTTGTCTTGCAGGTTTAGGATGGCATTCCTGTGATTGGTGATGCATTTTTTGGACCCATGTATATAGTATCAGTCGAAACAGGCAGGAAGCATGGGAGTTCATTTGTGGTTGTCAAACATTAAAATTGAGTGTCGCTGGTTGTTCAGAAGGGCCCTTGTAGCTAAAGCTAATAAACATGCCTTGTATGTACAGAAATATTCGTTTGAAGTATATTGTTGAAGTATAAGTGAATTGCACATCTTTCCTCACCAGTTTAAGCTTTTGGGTGAACTGGTTGGTGCATGCAACTCAATATGGTATCAGAGCCAAGAGGTCTCAAGTTCAAGATCTAGCTGACGCAATTAAAAAAATTAATTGCAGTCCACTTCTATTCCACGTATTAGGCCTAAGAGAGCCTACACGTGAGGGGGAGTGTTGAAGTATAAGTGAATTGCCCATCTTTTCTCATCAGCTTAAGCTTTTGGGTGAACTGGTTGGTGCATGCAACTCACAATTAAAAAAAATTAATTGCAGTCCACTTTTATTCCACGTGTTAGACCTAAGCGAGCCTACACGTGAGGGGGAGTGTTGAAGTATAAGTGAATTGCACATCTTTCCTCACCGTTTAAGCTTTTGGGTGAACTGGTTGGTGCATGCAACTGAATATATATGAATTCCATACATACGGATTTGGGTACGTCGCTGTGTGCCGGGTTTGCACATGTTAAGGCTGTGCCTTCTTGCACAAATTGAAGTTTTCCGAATAACAAATTGAAGTGTTGTTCGGCTGCAAAGGTCCGAAGAAGGATTGGGCAATTGGATCGCATGGGCAGCACCTAGCAAAAATGGTTCAGTACACGGTCCATACGTCCCCTCGTCACACCATGTGTGTCGTCAGTGTCGTGAGTCCGGTTGGATTCTGTCCAACTAGCCTGCAATGAAATACGAGTTTTACGTGGGAAATGACGAGGCTTGCGCTTGTGGAGCGCGCTGCCGCGGTGGCGCTCCTCGCCGCGGCGGCGGGAGGCGCCGATGCGTAGGGGGGTTGGATCGATCGTCAGTTATCAACATGCTGAAGCAGCGCGACAACGCGGCGTGACCCGCCAAGGGGTTCTTCACGTACGACGCGTTCGTCGATCGACACATGGACATCCGTTGATTGATAAATGTTGATAACAATCTCGTAGTTAATATATATCTTCTTGAAAAGTACAGCACTGTTGACATTCCAGCCAACAACTTTACAATCTTGATTTTCTGGTTGTCCACACGATCACTCGCCAATTTTACGAAAATACAAGAAAAGAGGCTGTATTTTTTAGAATAATTCAACAAGAGAATAGAGATAATCTTTATTACTATGAACTGATTATAAAAGGATTACAAAGGTATGTAACTAGCTCTAATCTCTATCATCTTCCCACTGCTCGAAAGATCTTGATTGTCGATTGCTCTTCAGATTCTGGTTCTGATTTTATGTCGATTGGACTTGTTTGTGTCTTCTCTCATCAACCCTTAAATAACGCCGAATGAGTAATCAGCTATACACATGAGGAGACGTAACTTTTTAAATAACGATGCACATTTGTTCTCATATTTCTCAAATCTAGATGATCGTTATGAAGAAAACATCCGGGTGATGCCTAGACACACCCTATTGGAATTGCTGTTGAGTTTGATCTTAGAACTTTGTAGAGATATAATGGCCTCCCCTGCACGTTGCTAATTTTTTGAGGTCTTTTTAAAACTTCCATGTTAATTTGACTGTGACATGTTTCCACCATATTCGTACATCCACTTAGCATGTGCCCAAGGAAAAGAAAGGCAATGGAATCGCATCAATCGGATGCAAGGGATGGGGACGCGACGCATGTTAACAAGCTGCTCGCTCTCCTTGGAGTGGATGGGCTCGCGGTAAGTTGGGTCGAGATTCCCTCGCATTAACCCCGGCCTCCGCCGCAGAGGCGCGGTGGCAGCGCCAGCCACTCCGGCAGGCTGGTCGACATGCCATGTCCTCCAATCAACGCCCTGCCTTGTCTCTTCTGTCTCGCCGGCCGGCCGCCTTGCTCGGCCTCTCCTCCGACCAGTCCAACTCCCGCTTGATCCAGTGCAACCCATACCCGGCCATCACACATCCATCTACTTATATACACTATGCGTACATACATGAATGCATGCATGAGCTCCTTCATTGCATGCGTACAATGTACATGCATAGAGTAGTAGAATTGACACTACTGTGGTAACTTGATGTTGCTTTTCTCCGTTGCACACAGTATAATGGACGTGCATCGCTCAACAAAAATGTGTTGTAACTGTTGTTAGTTTTTCAGTGTAATTAAATTTAAAAAATAAAAAAGTTATATCATCGTGACAAACGCCCAAAAAAAAAAACTAAAAAAAAAGATGAATTAAGAAGCTAGAATTGAGAAGCAGAAAGTTATAACTATAGTTCAAGAAGCTATCAGTACTGCCACTATCCAAAAGGACCACTCCTCTTTTACCATTAACATGTACCACTAGAGAAAATGTACATACATCAGGAGTTCCCAGCATAGCATTCGATGATATCATCATAATTTCTTGTTTGTGTGGACTTGTTGGGGGAGTTTCATATTTAATAGGAGTGGTGTCTTCAATTTCTTCAATCTCTTCCTGTTCTTCTACTGCCTCCTCCTGATCATGTACTGACATTAAATGTAATAGTTTGGCTTTCACTTTACAATCGTGCGAAGGAGTTCACTTCTCTTCACAATACCAACATTTCCTCGGCTCTTTGTTCAGTTTCTCAGGTTGAATGCTTTTGCTGGATTTTACATTACTCTTCTTGCCAACTGAATAACTGGCCCACCTTGGCTCTTGGCATACCTTCCTTTTTGGTTTGACCCCGATGCTTCAAATTTCTTACTAGCCATAGCTTGCTCAAGATTTATAGCAATCTTATAAGTTTGGCACAATTTCCTCAATTGGAAATTCTTCACACATGATGTTTAATTGAATTCTTGAGGCCCTTCACATAACGCTTGATGAAATATCCTTCCTGGAACTCAGGGTGCTCATTCCTCACTAAGTACATCAACTCCTCAAACTTATCAGTGTATGTTGCCACACTAGTTGTCTACCTTACTGAATGAAAGCTATCCAACAAAGCAACCCCACTCTCATTCTCAAATCTACCACAGATCAACTCACAAAATTCAAGTTGCTCAATGGGTATCCTGCTGCCTGTAAGCCAACCATTTGCTCGATCCGACATGTAAAGAACTGCTAAATCAACCCATTCTTGTATGGAATCCGAGCCAAATCAAAGAATTTCTCACTCTGCCTAACCCATTCTACTTGACGTTGCTGTTGTTGTTGCTCCTACTCTTGCCCGTGCATCGCCTCTTGCTCCGACCTTCTGCTGCAGCTAGCACTTTTCTCTGAACCTCGAGAGCAGCTGCTTGTTCTTCAGAGTTTTGCCCGAATCTCTGGTCTAGCTTCTGAGGTAATCCTTGAATTGCATCGACTACTCCCTTCATCTGCTAATCTAACCTCGCAACTTGCACCATCATTTCAGTCCTAAGATTCAACATATCTTGCTTGACTTCTACCGTCTTTGACGCTTCACCAACATCATAAATGGGGTTCTTTCTTGGAGCCATCTCCAGATTCTATGTCTAGGTTTGGGGATTTTACAAGGTCAAGCCAAAACCCTCTCCTTTCACAAAATCTCTACCGCCGCCAACTCTGAAGAAACTAGATCGGGGATTTTACAATGCAAGCACCAACCCTCACTGCTCCTTTAGCCCACTTCACCGAGAATCGTTGCGACTTTGATACCTTTATCAAGTTTCGAGTAAGAATCCGAGAAAAAGAAGAGAATTTGTGATCGAAAGTTGTTGCTTGAGATATTTCTGAATTGATAGATATTTTCTGAATATCCCTCACCAGAGCACAAGGGCGGGTTTATATATTCTGCCCAAAGTTACGGATTACAGTTAAATGCGTTTAGCACGTAACTTAATGACAAAACGTGATTACAAGCGGATCCAAACGAACACAGTGATCACTAGCAGCTTTCCTAGTTGTCGGATGACTTCAATCGGTAAAAATGAAGGACCGCCGTTCGATCTTCGGGTCTGTTCTTTTCGATTTTTCTATAGTAACTAACATTTAAACAAGTATCTTTTAAAGATATAGTCTACTAGTTAATTATAGTATATATGTACCGACTTCATTTATATCAACAAAAACCACACGTAAGTTTCTGTTACTCTGTAATCTCTCGCACAAACAGCCCAAAAATCACAAACCACAATAAAAAAGAACATGCCCTTCATAACATGCTCCAGAAGCCTGACGACTTCTAATAATGTTTCAACATTTAGAAAATCTCCCAATTCTTCAGATTATACAGGGAATGGCACCCAACCCTAGCGGCAGTGTCCTCCACGTGATGCCACAAGCGGATCTGCTCTCCTCCATTGCCGCCGTCGACGGATCTGACCACGACCACTTCCTCTCTTCTCCTGTCCAGCGGTGAGGCGTCGTTGGATATGGGAGAAGCCACCAGAAGGGGAGGGAGCTGTGCGGGCAGATGACGGCAGGGATAGGAGGCGGCGGTAATCGTGGAGAAGACGCAGCGACGCCATGGAAGAGAGGGGAGGCGGCGGCGACGGTGCATGAGGATGCGGAGGAGAGGGCAAGAGCGGAGCGCGCGGGAGGAGGCCATGCGGGTTGAGACGAGGCGGCGCGGGGAACCGAGGACCGTATTGTAAAAAGATAATCGACGAGAGAGGATTGAGAAGAATTTGGTAATTTCTCCAAGGGCCTGATTGATATTTTATCTAGGTAGGAAACGACTAGATCTAATGGCTGTGGGAGCAAGATCGGATGGACGAAAATAAGCGGATGACATGGCCACGCTCTTTTGGGCCGAAACCCAACAGGTTTCATATATATAGATAGAGATATGGACATGTATTCACTTGTTTTTTTTACCACAAACGTAGGGTACTCATTAATAATTATGGTCTTCTATTTGGTATCTGGCTGAACTTCTGCTGGCCTCATATTAATGCTCGTTGTGAGTGCTACCAACTGCAATGTGTACAGTAGAGAATAAAAGTTAATGTCAAGTGTATAGAAGTTCATGTCAAGAAAGATCTATACCAAAAAAAAAAGGTGTAGCACAAGTTTTTAGATTGTACAACAAAATAGTTTTACAATATTGATAGCATGTTCAATTAGGGAGCCTACCGTTGCAAAACCAGCACAGGCAAGGCTGAAACCTTTGAAGTTGAAAGGTGCAGTTTCCGATAAGAACCAGGCTGTCGAGCCAATGTGAGAAAATTTACGTCTAGTGAAATCTTTGGCTAAGCTTGTGGGCAGTGGCATTAAAAGGATGGAAGAAGTAGAAGTGGACATGAAAAACACAATGTGTTCTTTGTTGAGAGGTGCTTACCTGTGAGAGGAGTAAAAACTAGAGGAGATATCACATTTGCAGTTGAGCTTATTCCAGTGATGCACCCTTGAACCATTCCCTTGGATTAAAATTGCAAAAATTACATGATGCAAAGAGAGTATTTAGTATGTTAGGGACAATAAGCAGCTTCATTTAGTTCATGGATAAAATTACATGATGTAGATTAGTACCTGCTCAGAAGGCCCTACTTTTTTGGATACAATGCTCCTTATCTATTAAGAATAGATTCAATAGACACATTTTATTCACATGGTTCAATGAACCAAAAAACGAAAACTAAAGAGGTGGCACTGACAGATTACTACTTACACAAGAGCTAACCAAAATGCTTAGAATCACAAAGCTTGCAGCAAGATAAGGGACCTTCAAGAACCACAAAACATGGGAATTAGCACAATTAATGCCTAACAAACGCTCATGACTAAAAGTGCCATTTCATCAGTTGCATACCCAGAATGACCATGCGATGCTGTATAGGAATCCCTGCAGCATCCACGCCAGATCAGATCAAATAGTTCTTGCAGGAAATTAACCAAACACAACTAAGCAGGACTATCCACCAAAAGCGGTGCCCTTACGTGCATGCAGCTTCCCAGAAGTGCTGCAATAAGTAGCTTCTGCTCACCCAGTTTTGGAGCTAGGAGAGGCATCACGGCCAGCTGCATCATAAGTCAGACTGCTTTAGGTGCAGCTAAGTAAAATCTGAGCACAGTACAGTAATGGTCATAACTTAAGGCATCGCAGGAAAACATTACAATATAAACTTATACCTGTGAGAAGCTTCCTGCTATGCCAATGATAAGCAGCAGATTGGCATACTGGTTCTTGGTGTAGTGGAATTGTGCCTTCAGGAAATACTGCATTTGTATCCCAAAAGACAGAACAAGTTGAAACGTTTTTCAGGTATCCATCAGGTGTACCGTATACTTGAAAATACCAACCATGGACATCTAAGACAGCAGATTGTTCATGATTTCAGCTTACTGAGTTCTTTCAAGAGGAACCTTTGCATAGTATTTACATCATTGCAATGTGCATGTATGTTTTTACTTGTCTGAATTATCTGTCTTGTCTTTCCTACTGGAGAAAAGAGAAGTACCAATAGTGCAGTTTGCAGGCCTGTTTCACCAAGGCTGTGGAAAAATGTGACAACCGCTGCTCTCGTGAAAGTCGAGCTGCAAGTGATTCACAGGCATTCAGCAGGTAATCCGAGGTACATATCATAGTTTGGTTTTCTTTGATCATTTACAGGTTATGTTGTTTTGGCAACAGGGGAGATGTAGGGTCTTGTTGGGTCATTGTCTGCAATTGATCTGAAAGAAACCCTGTTCGCTGGCTATATGCATCAAACTCAAGGAGTTGGTAAGAACAGAACTGATGACTTGAAGTTTTAACCTCTGTATGGTCGTGGCCATCGTAGGCTTAATCGAAAGGCCAGTAGCTAGTGACAGAGCAGGCTCACCCATTACACTGCAGCTAATCTCAACATGCAGGCTAAGCTCATATATGTAGGCGATGGCTCTTTTATCTTTGCAATTCAGAAACCGATTGGATACTACCAATGGGGACCTCCACGACATGTCACCTGCTGGTAAGAAGGGCGGCCATCTCCGACAACGACGGCGCCTTCCGGAGGGGCGTTAGCCTCGGCGACGTCTCCTCGGTGCTGGAGGAGGGAAGGCAGAGCGGACGGGAGGCCGCCTCGTCGCGCAGCAGCGACGCTCCACCGTCCGTCTCCTGGACGAAGGCCCTCATGTACACAGCCGCAGCAACCGCCGCCACAGCCGACACCTGCAGAGCACAAGAAATTAATAGAATGCAGTTGCCGGATGCATGCACAAACGTATATACGCGAACCTGAAATGTAGAGGAGACAGGGAGGAAGCGGGCCGCAATGGTGCCGACGACAAAGCCGGCGGTGCAGACGCCGAAGAACACCCCGAAAGCCGCCGCCCGCCGCGCCTCGGGCACCTTGTCGGCCTGCAGGAAGGTTCGGTCAGCAGTGCCAGCACGGGGCAGCAGAAGCATCGTAGTTCAGTGCGTGCATCCAGCTTAGCCATCCATGGAAGGTGCTGCAGTTGGCATGAACGCTGTGGCGCCTAGACAAGCACACGCACGCGTACAGCAAGGCGGAGAGGGACGAGTTACCACATAAGCGAGCGACAGGCACTGCATGCTGCCGTCGGAGAGCATCGCCGTCAGCGTCTTGGTTATGTAGAACGCGTAGAAGTACGCCTTCGTACGGTTGCACGCCAGAATGGCTTGTCGGAGAAACGGAAGGAAGGAAACGAATTTTCAGGTCACACTCAACTTCCGTACGAGGAAGCGAAGAATGTACTTATTGCAGTAGTATCTTGAGTTCTGACAGGTACGTACCCAATGGAACGATGGACACTGTTGCAGGGAGCGCAAGCAATGCCTTCCGGCCGTATCGGTCAGACAGGTTTCCGACGATCGGCGTCACCACAAGAGCCCCCAGGCCGGTAATCTGCAGCAATTTCCATGGATAAAAGCTCTCTCAGTCTCTCACCGTATTTGAGGCTTATAATTTTTTTTGCTACGATTTATCTACCATTATATACTAAAAATCGATGATAAATATCTTAGAGTTACGAAAAAGATAATAAGCTAGAAATTCTCAGAATAACCATCGGATGTTATTAGATAAAACAACAAATCGTATAGGACAAAGCTAAGTTTGCTTATTATAGACTCCTAGATGGTCCTGTGAAATAAAAAAAATAGATGGCCCGCACCAATCGCCACTTATGGGAGGAGCAAAAGAAACGAGAGAAAAAAAAAACACGCGTGAAAAAAGAGGCCAGTCGGCCAAAAATAAAAAGAAAGAATGCCAGTCGGCACTCACTAGTGCACGCATCGTGATAGTGCACGCATTCACTAGTCTGATCGATGATGTGCGTCAGTGGATGCACGAAGATTGTGCTAGGCTATGCGGCGACAGGCTTGACCCTTCGTCCGGAAGGCTGTGTTGTGTGGCACGTGGCGTCTCCTCTTTCGGGCGCCCTATCGGTGCGTGTCAACGTCATCGATGGCGCAACACAACACAATGCGTGCTTAACTGCAGCAGCTTTTCCGTCCGTTAACTATACTATAGGCTACAGCTAATAGCGGTGCTCCATAGCAGTGTCGTGACACGCACATAGCCGGCCCATTATCCGGGGACGTAAGTTCTAGAGCGGATTGCGCGGGCCCATTTCCTGGAGGCCGGTCGACGCATACGTCATCTCGCTTTTCCGGCGGATTTGACAGGAATTACCACTCGCGATCACCACACGAAAAGTTTTAACTACCGCCGTCCGTCCCTTCCACCTGCTATTCTTTTAGATTACGATTTATAGTTTTTAGCTATAATTTATTAATTTAACAAAAAATAATCGTTAAAAAAATAAAAATGTACAAAAATTCAAAATAGAACGGGACCTACTACTGTTCTTCCCAGCTCCTGTCTGGCTAATTCTAAAGTCCTAATGGCTAAATAATAAGATATATGTTTAATTTACTTTTTTCCTGTCTCTTCTTTTATGAGATGAGACCATTGGCACCAACGACTTTTTTTGCTCTAACCGTAGCAGCCTCTGGGCCTTTTTATTTTTTATGGGATGCACCTTGCTTTTGACTTCAGAAGAGTAAAAATGGTCGGTGCGACATTGGCCAAAGGGTGGGCTCGCTTACGATGCACTCGTTCAATAGAAAAGCGATATCACGTGCGTGCGTCATCGTATCGTCGTGTGACGTACGTACATAGTATATCTGGACCCTGAAGTGTTATAAAACACAAGGCTAAAATAGATGATCCAACGAATAAGAGACACAAATTTAATTTAGAAAAATTTTACAAGAAAAAACATCACCACACGAAAACGAAATTACTATACATACTAGATTTTTATAATAAAATTTTTGTCTTCTCCATAGTCTACAGCAAGAACGAACCCAAATAAGGCTAAATAGGGCTAGACTCTCACTGAACTTTGAGTTTTTGGTGAAGCAACCAAATATCTTAGCGCTTGGACCTCCACTCAAGTCCATCCGAGGTGTCACCACTCTCATAGGCTTCGTGCCGTATCTCACGATTCCCAACGCCGCACAGCCCAAGCGAAGCGATGAAGCGAACTAGACAACTAGCGAAACGTGTCAAATACTAGCATGTTAACCCAGTACAATAGAGTAGCTAGCCACACCGTCTGAAGACCTGAGCCCAAGAGAGTGGCCCACACAAGCGGTAGGCACTGCACTCAGCGGCACGCTCCTCGGCCCTCACCTAGCGCAGTTCCGAGGCTAGGTCTCCTACGGCGTCGTCACACGGCACGGGCTGGATGCCCTCACCCATCTTTTGTGCTAGATTATTTTTTAAGTTTATAGTGTATATTTATATCATTTACTGAGAGCATTTTAAGTAAAAATATAACTTGTGTTAAAAACACAAATAAACGGCATAGAATTCGGATGGCGGAAACGAAACCAACCCACGCACTCGCCGCTAGAGGGACCAACCACGTATGGAGCTTGTTAGTTCAAAGCAACTAGGAGAGCTGGATAGTAGTTAACTAATGGAAGAAAAGAAACAGCAAAGGCGTGCGCGGTGGGGCTAGGTAGCTTCCACTCACTCTCTCCCTGCTTCATGCCATCCCCGTGTCCTTAGATTCTCACCTCGCGAAATGCAAAAAAGAAACGATTGATCCACAGCTGCTGCAACAACGAGTACTGCAAATTGATTCACAACTGCTGTGTGTTTCTATCTTAAAACTCTTGACCGATTGCAGGCATGAACATCTATCGAGTAGTGTAGTGATGGCTACAGGGGAGTCGAAGTGATCGGGAACCGATCATGCATGCATGCCATGGAATAAGAAAATTAGGTAGCATGTATATATAGATATGATGCAGCGGCCAAGATCTAGCTGGGGCTTACAGCTTGCTGGAGTCCGGTGAGGTAGATGGCGAGGGAGCACTCGTCGCGGCCGGGGCAGAGAGCCTCCATCGTCACGTCGGTGATCACCGGCGCCACCATGAAGGAGCCGAAGCAGAAGAGGAAAGCGAACACCAGCAGGTGCCCCAGCTCCGCCAGTTCCTTCATCCTTAATCAAATCCCCCTCAGCTAATCCTCAGCTCTCCTACTGTACTCTCTAGCTCTCTCACTCCCTTCTCTTCTCTTTTATATGTTTCTCTCAGATACATGGATGACGTAACGTACGTACAAGCACCAGCAAAGTCTCAAATCTTACGGGAGATTAATGTGCTTAGACCAACGAGGTAAGAAAGAAGGAAAGTAAATAAAGGTGTATCGAGTGTTGGAATAGCATGTCCTTGAAGGTTAATTAGCTTGACAAACAACAACCTAGTGGCGAAACTAAAGCAGGCTAGAACTAAAAAGCAGCGGTTGGCTTGCTCTCAAGGAAAGGCATATGTGTGGTGCTTTCACTGTCGTGTCGACTTTTTTTGCGTATTTAACTTGATTAGTTAAATATAAAACATTTTATACAGTATTCTTAATCAATTAGCGTAGATATCATATGTTCTGATTCGATTCGAATATGTCATATAAGCATATGAACAAATAACAACAGTATATTATGCAAAAACAATATACGCGCGCTCACCACAACATCTGCAATACACATTAAATAAAGGGAATAGTGGCCAACAGTCATCTTGCTAAATGCATCACCGAGAGACGAGTGGACTATCACCGAGAGCATGTGGACTGTCACAGATGTGGTCTAGTGCCCTGTGTTGTACTAGTGTCCGGTTGTTACAAAAGCCCATACGTACTTGATACTCCTACTGGAAATGTGTAGATGAATGTTGAAAGGACCGTCGGTGATAGGAATCATGAAGCTAGAATATTAAATTTGTATATGGGTTACTGCATGTATATACAAATCCAGCTTAAGGTAAAACTAATCGGTAATCAAATTTGGCATTTGTTTCCAATATCATTTTGGCATTATTAGGGAGCGTTTTTAGCCATCTCTGGGGCTAGCGCTAGCGTAGCCTCTCAGCAGAAAAAGGAAACAGTGATACCGTAAAACAAATCGATTGCCTGATATCTCAAGAGGCGCCAACAAATCCATACTCTTATCGTGCATCCAGTCACTTCCCCCCGAGTGACACATCCTTTTTTCCTGCACCTTGAGGCATGGCGATCATGTCCATCAGTCACATATGGGCACTCGACGCCACAGCCACGCTGTAGTAGTCAACGTATTTGCCAGACGTGATGGGGTGCGCACGCGGCGGCGGCCGTGCTCTCGTCTCGTGGAGCATGTCTTCCACGCCGTCGAGGTGGATGGCAGCGAGCGATTCCACCAACACCATGTATGGCTAATGGCGGCTGTATATATGCTGTAAGATGTGCTTAACGCCTTGACCACTCATTCAAAAACTCTTTCTTTTTTAAAATCAATAGGTTGCAAGCATGTTCGCGGTTGCAATCGGTCCCCAGGAAGGCCACACTGTCAGTGGCGGACCCAGAGAATTTGATGAACCTGGACGAAGAACAAAATCTAAATAACAAGCGCTCAGAAACATAGATCATAATACGCGGCGTGCCTGTCTTTAGCTTCAAAAGCTAAAGGCAATATAAATAAACGCAAACGACCGGCCCAATCAAACCTGTGTTACGCACCGGCGGCGTTTCCACGATGGCGCGTTCGCTCCGGTGTGAGTGAGCGGCAGCAGCAGCTGCGTACCCACCAAGATGATCGTGAACGTCTCCGGTCGCGCGAGCCTCCGACCAATGATGATCTCCTTGCACGCCAACCTGCCATGATCATGCATCAATTTGTCGGAATCTGCTCCGGTTTGGTAACTAACTTGCGGCGGGAAGAGTGGTTAATCGTTGGAGAAGTGATTCTTGTTTTTTTGCTTTGCTTACCCCATGGCGAGGAGGGTGAGGTCCAAGTGACGATGGCGAGGCGGCGGTGGACATCATCTTGGTGGGGTACCCCAGGTGACGTCGTGCGGCCGATGAGCGAGGTGGAGATGCCGATGACCCCAGCGATGAGCGCGAAGATGGCGAAGAACCCGTGGCAGGTTGCCGATCGGAAGTAGATCGGGAACGGCCGCGCGGCAAGCGACACGCCCTTCATGCGCGTTCTCGGCATGGCATGAGCGGGCAGGGGCCCGGGTCGCGGGCCTGGGTCCGCCCGCCGATGGCGGACCCGAGAATTTGACGAGCACGGCGAAGAACAAAATCTAAATAACAAGCGCCGAAACATAGATCATAATACGCGGCGTGCTGTCTTTAGCTTCAAAAGCTAAAGGCAATATAAATAAGCATAAGCGGCCCGCCCAATCAAACGCGAGTTCGCACCGGCGGCGTTTCCACGATGGCGCGTTCGCTCCGGCGTGGAGTGAGCGGCAGAGAGCGATTGCGTACATCCACCAAGATGATCGTGAACGTCTCCGGTGCGTGCGAGCTCGCGAGCCTCCGACCAATCTGATCTCCTTGCACGCCAACCCGCCATGATCATGCATCAATTTGTCGGAATCGCTCCGGTTTGGTAACTAACTTGCGGCGGGAAGAGTGGTTAATCGTTGGAGAAGTGATTCTTGTTTTTTTGCTTTGCTTACCCCATGGCGAGGAGGGTGAGGTCCAAGTGACGATGGCGAGGCGGCGGTGGACATCATTGGTGGGGTACCCACGGTGACGTCGTGCGAGCCGATGAGCGAGGTGGAGATGCCGATGACCCGGCGATGAGCGCGAAGATGGCAAAGAACCCCGTGGCCAGGTTGCCGATCGGGAAGTAGATCGGGAACAGCCGCACCGGCAGCGACATGCCCTTCACTGCGTTCTCAGCATGGCATGAGCCCGTTCAGGGGCCTAGGGTCGCCGGGCCCTGGGTCCGCCCCTGGATGTGGCCTAGCTATGTTGGGATGTCTATCCGACTCCAATCTTCTCCGACAGTGTGTGCTATCAATCGGCAAAATAGGACATCAACATGGCTATCGACGTTGAACCTCCATCCCCGACATAGCAAATCCGACAGGAAATCCCAACAGTTGGCTATCGGCAAAATATATACCCGACAGTTTTTTGTGTATTTGCCAACAGTGTTTGGCCGTTGGAGTTGCTATGATATGGTGTAATGGCTAAATCCATAGACATGTACCATCTAACTTAATAGTCTAGGCTATGGATGCAAACATATCGAATACGGACGGATAATATCTTTACCATATTTATTTTTATATTTTATCTCGGATGCGGATACGAATACGAATATCTCGAATACGAATACGAATACAAATAATATCGAATACATATATGGAGCGAATACGAATCGAAACGAATACAATCACGAATATTTAACGGAACATGAAAAACCCCTTAAACTATACATCCAAAATCAATGAAAACATATAAATAGTTTATCTTGTCAAAACATTCATGGAATCTAAACAAGCATAAGTATTTTATCCACAATAGTCATATCGTTGTACAGATTTTAAATCTTCAAGTGATAGTTATTTTTTCTAAAGTCCTAAATAATTCTTAATAGATTTCTACCATTTACATATGACTAATAAATTAATTAGGTATTTAAATTTGCATCAAAATAATTTAAACGGAAGTACATCAATTTAATTGGTACAAAATTTGCATCAGCTCGTACGCAGGACATCAGAGCTACATCCATGTAGTTTGGTTTCCTGCTAGGAAACAATAGATCGAACTAGTTCGTTGATCAGGAACTACATGGATGTGTCCTCGCACCCACGCCCACGGCGCCACGAGTAACGTACGTGTATGGCATGGCAGAAAAACTACATGTTTTTTGGAAGTGACTATTATCAAGACGATTGAAATTTCTTATCTCTCAGTCACTTGAAGTTACACTCTTAATAAATTAAAATTACAGTTGTTATTTTTGGAGGGGGCTGCAATTTTAGTTGATTGAGAGTACGACTAAGTGTAATTTTAGTTACACTCTGAATCACCTAAAGTTGCGGCTGTTTTTTTTATGAGACTATAATTTTAGTTGATTGAAAGTGTAACTTTGTTTTTGATCAGGCTGGTATAATACTCCTTGTTCGACGTACAAAGGTGGCACTGGCTTTTGCTTTCGTTGCTGTAGCTCTAGTGGGTGATCCGTCGATCATGCATGACCACTGGTGCTGCATATATAGCTGCGTGCATGCCTATTGCCTGCCTTGTGTGTCCACTTACGCAACACGCACTTAACCGGAGCCCACGAAAACGAAGAAACCAGAAGAAGAGAAAATGATGGAGTACCGGAAAGCGGATTTTCTGCTGTTCACCTTATGGTGTCCCATCAGGGGGGGCAACGATCGCTCGCTTGGCCTTTTTTTTAGTTACAGCGCGTAGATGTTGATTACTAGCTAGCTAGGTTTTTGTTCTCATGGTCACGCCATCTTGCACCAGCGCGTGATATGAGTGAAATATCGACGTAGCCCATACTGATTGCAGTGCGTATAATACTCCATTCATTCCGGTATTTTTTAGTGATTTCTGGCTTTCGACTGGTGATTTTTTATTAGAATTCTACTGTAGCATCCATTAACTTTTTCTAAGTTATTCAATTAAAAAAATAAAAGAAAACAATAAAAAACATTGTTATATTCCCACGGACAATGCAAAGGAAAAGAGAAAAGGCAAACAAAATAAAAAAGCTAAAAAAATCAAAATTAAGAAACCAATATATTCATTCCCACTTCTGGTTTTTAAAAGCTAAAAGCCATAAAACACTACTAGGGAAAAGTTGATCTATGATGTTTCTGTTTTGTCACGAAAAAACACTGGATCATCACTAAACTACATCTATAACGAAGTTATGACGAAATGACTTTCATCATAGTTGTTCCGTCATAAAAGAACTTTTGTAATGAAATGGTCTTTTTCGTCATAGATGTATGATGAAAAGTCGTTCGTCATAGAACAGATTTCGTCATGGAAGACAAATAAAACGTCATGGATAGCCGCCATACATCTATTTTGACCCGCCAAAATGATGTGGACAAGTTGTTTTCTGACGAATGTTTCATCACAGATGAAAGCCACGTCAGTACACACTTTCGTCATGGAACACTTGACTGCCACGGTGATCTGACGTGGTTGACACGTCATCGTCTAACGTGGCGGTACTTTATGGCGATAAGAGATTTGTCAAAAATGGCTAACGTGGCGTCTAGCTGGCATCCGATGTGGCACTTAGTTGTGATGAAAATACGTTTGTGACAAAACAAATTTGCTTTACGGCAAAATGTTCCCAGGCTCCAAGTTTAGCGAGCCAAGAAACACAAATTAACATACAAGATGAGATTCACTTCAGCAAACACAAAGTAATGCATCTCATTACATCACAGCAGTTCACACATGCGATTCGGTTCACGACTATCAGTTCACAGCAAACTCAGTTCATGGTAGTTCACACACTCAAGTTCCAGCAGTCCACACAGTTATTTCAATAGCAGATCAAGGATTTGGGTTAACCTGTGCGTAGCCCATGAGACGACTAAGAATGAGATCACTTTCTTCTTGCTCCTTCCTGAATTCCTCCATCACTTCATATGTTGCTTGTGCTTTCTTCTTCAGCGGATCAAGTTCTTCTTGCTGAGACTCGACAGTTTGTCGAAGCGTAGCAGATCCCTTTCTCTCCACCTTGAGTTATTCTTCAATATGTCATACACTGGGTGCCTTCGAAGAGGTTGGGTAGGCTAAACCAACATTCTTGAGGAACTTGTTGCTGGTTGAAGTACTACCCTAGGATAGAACCTTTGAAACAACTTCTGAGCTAGATCTTGGTGTTTCACCAGTAATTAGTTCGCTTATCATACTCTCCATATTAGCCTATGATTGCAAGGAAGAAACATTAGTATGAAAAACATAGATAAAATCAAACTTTGATTATGGGTGTGGTACTATAAACAAATTGAAAACAGTAAGAGTAGAGGTTTTTGGTCAATCCCATCATGCACATGTGTATTTAAAACAATTTCAATGAATGTGATAGAATAATGTATAGTGGGAAATGTTGAACTACCCAAATAGCTTCTACAATTGAAAAATGGCAACTAGCAGAATAGCCATTCCACATTGGAAATTGGTAGTGATGTATAGAATGAAGAAAAAATAACGGATGCCACTAAATAATTTCTACAAGCAATATTTATGAGAAGAACCAGTATGAGGTAGGAATAAATAAAAATGATAGGCTTACATGCTCATATAAATAGTTTGGTAAATAAAAAGTAGAAAGCAGGATGGTAGAAAATGAAGGGGACTTACAATTGCATATTGTACTGGCTCACTAAAACCTTTCCTCTTGTTGTTATGCCCCTATGTGGTTAAGAATTCTAATTAGCTCCAGTTTAAACCCATAGCTCACTAACATGTGGACTCCGCACCCTGTAAACATCGCATAAACCAAGTCTATGGACCACTGTCTCCAATATGTAGGTTTCACTCTCTGTACATAGTCGCGAGGACCGAGTCCGTATGAATCTTGACCACACCTGTTAGCCTCTCCGAATTTCCCGAATGAAAATAATTAGAATAGAAATCAAAACCCCCTAGACCCCACCTATCAGCCGCTGGAGGTTTTCTTAAGAAAAATAATTGAAAAGAAAAGAAAATCCCAGCCGACCCCACCTGTCAGAAATTTGCACATTTCTGGAATTTCAATTTTGTTCAAACTTTAAAATGCCATAACCTCTTCATTCAAATCCAAATCTAGTGATTTCGTTTGAAATACATCTAAATTCAAAACCTTTCTAACAACACAAATCATATTTTTTTAGTTCATTTGAATTTTATTTGAATGTGCTTATATGAAGCTTTCATGGTTGTTCTTCATGAATGTTTGGATCAAATAAATTATTTATATTTTTTGTTTATTTTTTGCACACGGTTTAAAGGATTTTTACGTTCCAACCAATATCTATGATCGTATTCAATTTGATTCATATTTATTTTGTATTTATATTTGATAGTATTTGTATTTATATCTATATTCATTACATCCGTATTTGTGTCTGTATTTAAAGAAAAATATAAAAATAAATATGATAAAAAAACCATCCGTATTATGCGTTTTGTCCACACCACCGCACCTGACCACATACTACCCTTCTTATTACCGGGATTGCCCCCATGTGTCCACGATCCCATAGCGTGTGTGGGATTTCGTAAGGCGAGGAGGTAGTTTCCTCCGGTTTTTTTGAAATTACGTACAGGTCCTTGATTCTCGCAAAAAGGTCCCTGGAATTTTTTTTACCCCTCCATTTTGCAGGATGGCCCCTCGCGGTTTCGGAATTTGCGCACGGGTCCCTTTTTTTCGTCAGTCCTCGGTTCTTACAAAAACTCTTTGCTTTTCCGAAAATTTGTTTTGCCCCGTTTTTCTAACGGGTCCTCTTTTTCGATGACCCTTTGCCTTCTCTGAAATTACGTTTTCCCCCCGTTTTTTTTAAAAAACTCCTAACAATTATCGTCTCTTTTATTTTTTACGTGACGGTGGTGGCGCGGCGTTGCGGCGCGCCTATGCTTCTAGTATTTTATATTTCCCGCCACTATTTATAGCCTACGACTACACGCCTCGCTTCCCTCCATTCTACTCGTCTCCTCCTCTGTCTGCGTCATCGGTGGGCGTGCGCGTGTTGTTGCTGTTTGTGTTCAGTGAGGAGCAGTTGGCTTCTTGGTTGGTTCCCAAATGGACTTGCTTGCGTCTCCCAGCTCGTCATCCTCGTCGTCGTAGTCTCCTCCCGCCGTCGCGCCGGAGCCGTGGCAATGGGCCTGCGCCGCCGTCGGTTCCGGCTTCGGCTCCGCGGCGTGCGAGCTGATCTGCAGGGTCCCCTGCGCCGTCGCCACCTGCATCTTCGCCGCCGGTGCGTGCGCGGACGCTCATGGACAGACGAACGGAGTATGCGCTACTGGTACGCTAGGATTGTTGCTGAATGTTTGGTTGTTTTTTTCGCAGTGGGGTCGATGGTCGGGGCGGTGACGGGGTCGATGATCTGGCTGGCGACGGAGAGCGGAATGCTGCGGGGCGCCGGCATCGGCGCCATCTCCGGCGCCGTCTTCTCCATCGAGGTCGCCGAGGCGTCGCGCGACCTCTGGCACTCCAGCGACTCCGGCGTTGTCTGGAGCTTCCTCTACATGGTACGCAGTTACTACACTGATCATCTACTATCTACCACTCTTCCTCTACATTCAACTGGCATTTTCAAATTGTGGAGAAATCCAGCCGATACCACAACTGATTAATGATTTGAATTCGGTGGCCTGTTGATGTTCCAGAGGCCATAGCAATTAACGATATGGAGAGGCAATAAAACTGTAAAAAGAAAAGCACACCTCTTTCGCTTTCACGGCTTATATGTCAGCCCGATGTTGATCCCAATTAGGTGTGCCCCGTGGTTTCCATGGGGAGGGGTTGGTGCTGATTCTGCCATGTCGCGGTTACAAAAAAAACTTTTTTTTATTTTGTTTTATCTCTTGGCTTATTTCCAATTTTCCATCATGCTCTTGGCTCCAAGTGGTCGACCATTCCAATTAGTCAAACTGACACAGTACATATACCAGCATTTGGTAGCCTGAAGAAAAAAAAATCCATATAATTTGAGTACCAGTTCGCTCATGCATTGCCCAGAAGACACCGTTTCCACCCAACGCAAGCATTTCTTCTGGGCAAACGAGTGACAGCAAAAGGGTGCCCTTTTAATAACATGGTTAGTTATAAAGGTGTTAGCTAGTGCTAATCGTCTAGATCACTCACTAATCACTACAGTGAGGTGAGGTCATCACCCACAGGTAAAAGAAAGAAACTTGTATCAATGACGAACGATTAACTAAATAGTTGATGCAGTCTGGCGGAACAAGTTGAATAAATAGTTGATGTGATTTTGATATTCAGATCAGCTCAAAGGAAGAGAAAAAAAAAGGTCTACTGTTCCATTGTTTTTTTTTTTGCGAGGGTGTTTGAGTGTAACCTTCGTTCAGTTAATTTCTGGGCGCAGATAAGCGCCACCAGCTCGCCGTTCGCCGAGACTAGCGACCTCTTCCAAACCGGCGGCACCAAGGGGCTGCCGGTGGGCTCGCTCCACCGGCTGCCGGAGATCAGGATCACCGAGGAGAACGCCGTCGACTCGGCCGGCGAGGCCCTCTGCTGCTCAGTGTGCCTGCAGGTAGGCCGAAGTTCTTCTTCAAGCCACTGGCTACTAGCAGTATCTCATCAATGGCTCCTTTTTTCTTGTCTGTATGATCCATTAATTTCCATTGCAACATTCGCAGGACTTGCAAGTAGGCGAGTCGGCGAGGAGGCTGCCGAGCTGCTGGCACGCGTTCCACCGGCCGTGCATCGACTGTTGGCTGGTGAGGCACGGCTCCTGCCCGCTGTGCCGGCGAGACATCTGAATCTGGCACGGCTTCTGCTTGTAATTAAACGGGTTCTTCATCAGAGGAGCGATTGAGCGACCTGCTAAAAAAGAAATGGAAAAAAAAAGAAACGCCGGTATAACCACGAACCATCGCATGGCGATCGAGACGATGATCGAATCGAAAGTGTGGATAAGAATTAAGAAAGAAAAATGCTTCGATTCAGAAGAGGCCGACTCCTGACTGTCTTGTTCTGATCTGGCCTCCTTATCTGAAGAAGATCTTGCGCATTCTCACCGTGCGCTTATCTGCAGATTCTGAACATAGTCATGTCATAGTGCTATGTTCAGTTCAGATTCTGCATTATCATTTTCATTTTTTGCACGGGAATGCATGAATCTTCTGTCCTTTGTTTGAGATGGAACTATACAGCGTACCATCTTCATTCAACGCTCAATTAGTCATGATTAAGCAAGGCTTGCAGCCTGAGCTTGCAGTGGCCCCACCACTCGCGGCCCGTACTAAAACGGGTTAGGCCTGCATGGAACAGTAAACCCGTGGGTCAGGCACGGCGGCGGTATCGGGTTCGGCCACGGTGGCAGCATCCAATATGCAAATTGTAGATCAATCTATGACTGAAAAAACTAACACAAGATTGATCTAATCATGGCATTGCTAGAGAATATAGAATCAATCTAGATTGCAACATGAACAACAATGTATAATAGATTGATTTGTGATTTGCATATTATGCACCTCGTAGAGCGGGTCGTGCGGATAACATGTTAAGAAATCGATGTAGAACAGATGAATGTCAACGCAATCCATGAGATCAATCACCAAAAAACACACGGTAGATCAAACACAGGAGACGCCAATGAGAGATAACATCAGGTAGTCTTTTATCAATTCTCAGATCTAATTACGAGGTGCAATAGTCTCTCTATTTATAGTCTAAGTCCATCAAGGATAGTTCTAGTATTTGTTCACACTGGAACTTTCTTGGTTTGGTAACATGGACAAGTGTTGGAGATGGCTGATTGACTTCTGTTCCGGACGGCTATCCATGCTGACATGTCACCTCTCTGCCATTTACTGGTACTATGTATTGGTATACATGACGTTAACCTTGAATGGATGGGCTGAGAGAGATGACATGATCATTTGGCTGGGGTCTTGTCGATTTTAACCAAGGGCGCATGACTCTGCCGCCTCCGTTTGTTCGTTTCTTTGGCCGGCGGCGGCGGCCGCCGGACAGCGTCAACTGCAAATTAATACTCCTAGGTCGGTTGGAGCTAATTAGTGGTACGTAGTACATGTACCACTGATTAATCACCTATCTTATCTCATTGCCTAAGTTCTTATTGAATGGTCAAAGGCTACACGCTGAGTATATATATATATATATATATATATATATATATATATATATATATATATATATATATATATATATATATATATATATATATATATATATATATATATATATATATATACACACAGGTGTAATTATACCCCGTACATCCACCGTTACTGACTACATGAGATTCGCGCTCCAGATAGAGCCATTCGGAGTTGAAAGTCACGGTGTGAGGATGACCCGATCCAATCCACGAGTAATTAGCACACCAGCCATGTACAGGATCTCAGCGATCTTCCGAGAGGTTCGCTATCAATAGATAAATATACGGGATTTTGGACAATCAACCAAGTTCCAGTTCTCAACGACGGCGCTGGCAACGCTACGGCCAGTCGGCCAGAGGAGTATCTCCGTAGTGATACCACTTGTCATGTATGTGACAATACCACTTCTAAAGTACATACGTCTTTTGTGTAACTCATATATGTACTACTAACTAGTTAGAGACTCGTACGTTGCAACGGAGTCATAAAAATAATAAGACGGAACTTATTACCTGTTCAAATTCACACATCAAACATTGAAGATCAAGCGATAGAGAGAGAAGGGTGGCCATCCCAGAATACGTGAGGAGATGGGAAAAGTGGAGGGGGTGGACGGTTGTATCCTGAGAGAGAGAGGAGGAGAGAGACGAATGATCTAGATTAAATCGGATGGTTGAGAAGAGAGGAGTGAGGACGGATCAACCACCAACTCCTTTTATAATAGTAAAGATTTTTACAAAGTACAAAGAGAACTTAGAATTGACCTTGAATTTAATTAGATAATACATACATCGGTTTTCTGTATGCGTTATGCACATACTCCGTGCAGATACTCCCCTCCACGCAGATATTAATCAACTGCACGCCATCGCCATCGCCGTTGAAAATTTGCCGCTCAATTTCAAACTGGTCAGTGAATATTCCTAAACTTGTGGGTACGTTGCCGTAGTTCTTACCGTAGTTTGCACTCCAAGAATTTGACCGGTTTCTTCCACGACCAGTTTGTTATTTCTTCATCGCAAAGTAATCGACTGCAAATTAAGGAATGGTGATAAGATAAGAAGCAGTTTGCAACAAAATAAGAATGGATCGATTGATCTAGAGTTACAGATTAAGGCAGGTCTAATTATTTTTTCTTTTTTGCGTGGGAGGTCTAATTAATTTTGGTTCTTCATAGTAATAGATCACCCCTGTTCTTCAAGCTCAAGCTCACATGCCATGCTCGATCGAAATGTCACGTCCGGCGATATGATGGCCACTTGCACATCGATTTTCTTTTTTTCTTTTTGCATGGATGGCCGGGGCCGATGTCTTCTTAGTTAACTGCGATCGAGCGCAAACGTTGCATCCATCTACATCGATTGATTGGCTCGCATGATGTGCTGCGTTGCATGGATCGAAGTAGTACAAAGTTTTGATGACTTTTACCTCTTTTTTTTTTTTGAACGGTGAACTCAAGACTTTTATCAATGGAGTATATGATTCCTTCTATGATCTGTTGCGTTTTGCGTAATGCATGGATATGAAACTAGTAGGTCATATTTGTTTAGGTTTTTCTCTGGTTTAAGAGTTAAAAAAGCCAAAGCATACACAAACGTAAGCCGTCATATAATTATAAGTCAAAAGCCAGCCAAGAGGTGTTTTTTGATTTTTGCGGGTTTGCGATTTCCCAAATGCTACTCAACTTCACTTAAACTACCTACCAAATGCTATTGTATATAAACTCGATAGCCTTCATTCCACTCCTCATTTCTCCTCCCCTCTCCCAACCCGAATTGGCCACCTTCACTCTCACGAATCGTGGGTAGGGTTTACGCCACTCTGCTTTGGTCACCTCCTCGCTAGCGACTGTTAGCTTTTTCTGAGAAAAATGAAAAAAATTACAAGTGGCAAAAGAAAAAAGGAGCACCTCGTTTGAAAGATGAAACCATCTGATGAAGCTTGTGCTGTACGTTGGCCTCACTCTAACTGGTTTACGACTTAAGCTTCTGGTTAAAATTGCACTATTACAATTGTTGGCTTTTTTTGAGAAAAATGAAAAAAAAAGGGAAAAAATGAAAACAAAACCGTTATATCGTCACAGACAATACAAAAGAATAAGAAAAAAAATGAAAAGATAAAAAAGCTAAAAAGGTATATAAAAAATCAAAGTAAGTTAAAATTAAAATCGACGTGTTTTAAATGATTTTGACTTAAATAAATAGGAAGTCAAAACTCTTTAGATTGAAACCTAAGTCGGATTTTGATGGGGCGGTCCTCGAGGACGTGCGGCGCAAGGCCCCAGCGAGCAGGCAGAGCGCGCGGCCGGACACGGCGGAGTGGAGACCAGCGAAGGCACAGCTCAAAGCCCCAGCTGCTGCGCGCGCGCGCGGATTAACACAGCACAAGTGGGATTTCTTTCCAGCCGTGGGCCACGCCGCGCGCGAGCCATAGCTAGCCTAGTCAACGCACCAATCGGCTCGATTCGATCTCCCCATCAAATATCAGCGCAACGCATCCACACCACCTAGCCAAGATACCGGCAAGGCGGCAGCTTGCGTACATTACATACCACCCGGCCCCCTGATTTCCTAGTATCTGTTGCCGTGCACAGTTAGTATACGTGAGATAATGACACAAATGTAGCATAAGAGTAAGTTTTTTTAAAGATAATTGATTATATGTCACTGAATAATGTCAACTTCTATAAAATACCATTAAAAACATTATCTCTATTATATACCACTGAATAGCATCAAAATTCTATTATATACCACTAAATAGCACAAAAATTCTATTATATGCCACTGCTATTAGTTGACCATTAGAGCTGACTATTATACTCTGAAAAAAGACTAAAATGCCCATAGTATAATTACCAAAAGACCACAAAGACCAAAATTCTGTTATTATATGCTAAGTCAATTTACCCTATATTTAATTTTTATCATAGGGACATATTTGAATAGATGGTAAAATCGTCTTTTTCCAAGGGCAAATATACCTTAATTGATGGCAATGACATATAATATAATTTCAATGCTATTCAGTGGCATAAAATAGAGATAGTGTTTTTTTAATGACAATTGTAGACGTTAACGCTATTCAATGGCATATAATCAATTATCTCTTTTTTTACTATTGCCTTCTGTAACAGTAAGCATCGTTTCAGTTTCGGTATACTGTTGCCTAACCAAAGAGTACATGCATGACCAAGCGGCCCGCTACAACTGGCTTATAATTTAAGTTTTTTGCGGTGATTTTTTGTTTATGGCTAAAATTACACTGTAGCGATTGTTAATTTTTTGAGAAAAATGAAGAAAAAATAGAAAAAGGTTATGTCGTCATGGACAATATAAAGGAATAACGGGAAAAACAAAAGACAAAAAGCCAAAAAACTAAAAAGCTAAAATAAGTCGAAATTAGAAGTCAGCGTGTTCTAAGTGGCTTCTAGCTTAAATAAATTGAAAGGCAAAATAAATCAGAACCTGAAGCAGTTTACCCCGTTCATTTCGACTTAAGCTTCTAATTTCTGACTTATTTTTCACTATTTCTAAATTTCAATTTTTATGACCTTTTGGCTTTTTTAGCTTTTTGCCGGTTCTTTTTTTTGTATTTGTTTGCATTATCTGTGATAGGCTAACCTATTTTTAATTTTTAAAATTTTTAAATAAATCATTAGTTATAAATAAGATATCATTAATTATAATTTTAGTCATAATCTAGCTTATTTCAATCCAAGGACAAGTGCAAATAGCAGCCTAGCTAGCAGCCTACCTAGCTAGCTCTAGTGAAGTCTGAGGCATGTGCTTGTTTGACAATTGCTAGCTCAATGTAATCTAGTACTATTTCAGTTTTCAGTCTCAATCTGGCCCCTCTGTTGGGCTGAAACATAGTAGTTTATGACTGAAATTGTACTGTAAGCTAAAATTACACTGTAGCTGAAGATGACTTATTTGGTGTAATTAAATTTAAAATAGAAAAAATGTTAGCTCATCACGAATAACTCAAACAAATACGAAAAAAAGAACCGGCAAAAAAACTAAAAAAAGTCAAAAGTTCAGAAAAAAAAACAAAATTTATGAATAGTAAAAAATAAATCAGAAGTCAAAAACTCAAGTCTAAATAAGCGGGGTGTGACAATGTACTACTAATCTAGTACCGCTTACTGACCACATGAACCTGAGATCCATCACTGCATCCTTAAAAAAACACAAAAGATCGAGTGTATCATCGACCAGAGCCCCCTTCTGGAGGATGACCCCAACCTACCAAAACTGAAAGCAATAAAGCATGCAATGCAGACCATTTAGAGCCCGTCCAGTGAACCTGTACGCGTTAGCCAGGACAAAAATGTTCAGTTCAGCAGAAGGCTTCAAGCTGAAGAAAGAACCAGAGCAAGGCATCCAAAAGATGGCCTCTGACTTTTTAGTTGCGGTTTATGATTTTTAGGCTATTTATACGAGAGATTATAGAGTAACAAAAATTCATATGCGGTTTTTGCTAATATAAATGAAGTCAGTAAAGTATGTACTATAATTAACTAGATTAGATCAAGAAAGTATCTATAATTAAAGTAGATTTTATTTAAAAAAAAGTTAGTTATTATAGAAAAATCAAAAAATAATTTTTAGAAGCTGAAAAGAACAGAACCGGCATCTGTTATGTAGCGGCTTCATCGTCCGCTGCCTCGTAAGCTCGCTTGTTCCATCTCAACCGCGGTCGCCGTGGCCACGCACGCCGTCCGCATCGGCTCGCCACGCCATGCCCCACTTGTCTGCATCGCTTCACCTCACGCTGCTGCGTAGTATCACTCTTTCTTTTTTCTTTTCTGGCTGGAGTAGCGTCCAAATTCGGGAAATTTCCTGGAACATCACCCTGCCGTTTTATAGTAAATTCCATGATCGAGCGAAGGAGTAAAGAATTAGCAGAGACCTGTAGATATCATGTCGCGTGTCGTACTGCTTTGAGTTAAACCGGGCGCGTTAAGTACGGACTTGCCATTACGGAATCGCGTCGCGTTCCTTAATGCTTCTATGAGAGAATTGGCTGGACTATATAAATGAATTCTATTCAGATATTGGCACTCACTACACAAACTAATAGGATGGAATATATGTTGAATTTCAAACATGAATCAAGTATTCAGATATTGAGCATCCTACTGACAAATGTAGCATGGATTAACGTCTGAATAATCACAGCAACTTACTACTAGTTGACTTGAAATAGAGAGCACATATCCTTTCACTAGTATTTTTACCTGATGGAATTTACCCATGCTTGAAAAGTAGTGAAAACAATCAGGTTAGGTCAAACGAAGTGAGATTAACAAAAATTGAAAATTGCACATCATGCATATTAACAAGCAGAGAAAAAAAGTGAGTAGATGGCACTATGGGCGTTTATATTAGTTTTTGCTGATAGCATTTGATTTTGGTTTATAAATAGTAACAGATTGTAGAGAGACACTCGTGTACGATTTTAGTCGATATAAATAAAATCACTATAATGTGTACTATAATCAATTAGTAAACCACATCTAAAGAGAACGTTTTATTTAAAAATTAGATATTATGAAAAATTTATTTACTATAAAAAGCGGTTTATAGAGGCCGAAGTAGGCAGTTATAAATGTTCTCTTTTCTTCGGAGGTAAGAAACTAAGAAAGATGTAAAGAGAAAAAAAGGATTTAAATGCAACAAGGCCACAATACAGTCACCACCGCTCCCAAATCCCTCAAAATTAGGACCTGCTATGGTAGAGCCCATCTCTGAGCCCTTGCCTTGCTGTTGCTGGCCCTGAGCTCTCTCTCTCTCTCTCTCAGCCTGGTTGCTTCTTTTATTGTTTTTTCTTCTTCTCTCTTGCTTGTTCTCTCTCTTGTGCAGTTGTTTGTGTTGTGGAGAAGATACCCTGATCTATTTGTTCATTTAGTCTGCCTGCAAGATTTGGCAGGCAAGGAAGGGGGGAACAAAACGAAAAGGCGCATCTTTTTTTAGTATTTTCGGTTCAGTTTCTTGGGTGCTTCTTTTCGATCCTGAAGAGGAGCCCACCGTTTCCACCAAAACCCAATCTTTTGTGTGTTCTCCGCGCTTGAGATCGATAGGTTTCCAGATCTAAAGCCCCCTTTGGTGGCAAGGTCGTGGGAATCTGGACACGCAACTCTACGGGAAGTATCCAAGAAAAGGTGCGTTCTTTTTTCTGCTGCTTCTCCGTCATATCCCAATGCAAGTTGAGCATGATGGTCTTGGCGATCTCTCTCCCTTCGATCGTGCGTCTTCTGTTCTAGATGCCCGGTTCTTGACCTTGTTATTTGTCTGGTTTGATTCCGATTGCAGGTTTCGCGAAGAAACGAAAGGGAAAGAAGATATTGGAAGAAAAGGAAAACAAATGGCTTTTGTGAGGAAGTGGGCGATGGGGAGGTGGCGGAGATGAGGGATGCTGTCGGCTGTGATGGAATACTTGAGATCTTGCTTGGGCCCGGCGTCGTCGCCGGCCGGGCGCCCCCGCAAGGGATTGGATGCAGCCGGACGGCAGGACGGGCTCCTGTGGTACAAGGACGCCGGGCAGCTCGTCGACGGTGAGTTCTCGATGGCCGTAGTCCAGGCCAATAACCTGATGGAGGACCACAGCCAGGTGGAATCCGGGCCGCTGAGCACCACGGAGCCCGACCTGCAGGGCACCTTCGTCGGCGTCTATGATGGGCACGGTGGCCCGGAGACGGCACGATACATCAATGACCACCTCTTCAACCATCTGAGGGGTAATTCCTGAACTGCTGCTGAAATTTTCATGGTTTAGATCAAATGCCAAGCTAGCTATGCTATCTTATTATAGTTGATTCGTCCAATTGTTATAATCTGCTATGAGTTGATTCTGACTGCTCTCAAGTAAAAACCTTTGCCATTTAAGTATATCTCTATTGTGAGCTTGCATTGCATGGGGTGTGGTTCTACGTGTAGTACTACGGAAAAAAAAGCACGCAAAAAATTAAATGCATGGACCAAGGGCCAAGGTTACCCCAGTTTAAATCCATACTTAATTTATTTGGAATAGAATGGAAGCACCACATTGCATGTAATAGTGTGACAACTGAAAATCTGCAAGAAATTATTGATGAATGATGAGTGCAAAAAGATAGCATCTTCTACTCACTTCTTCGGATTGTATCGTGATTTATTTGAACTACTTGCCAATCTTCCTTTGTGCCAATGCATGATGAACTTCCTTTTTCAGGATTTGCATCTGAGCAAAAGTGCATGTCAGCGGATGTGATTCGTAAGGCTTTCCGAGCGACTGAGGAGGGATTTTTTTCTCTAGTTAGTAGTCAATGGTCGTTGAGGCCTCAATTAGCAGCGGTAGGCTCTTGCTGTCTAGTTGGTGTGATTTGCACTGGAACTCTCTATGTTGCAAACCTTGGGGACTCCCGTGCTGTTCTTGGGAGACTTGTCAAGGGAACTGGAGAGGTTCTGGCAATGCAGCTCTCAGCGGAACACAATGCATCCTATGAGGAGGTTAGGCGAGAGGTGCAGGCAATGCATCCTGATGATCCCCAAATTGTGGTCCTAAAGCACAATGTTTGGCGTGTGAAGGGTATTATCCAGGTAAATATCGAATTGTGAATCGTAGACTGCATAAGATCAAGTTGCTAATTCATTGACTCATCTATCTAATTATATTGTACAGTCTTCAAACATTTGGCTTAACCTCTTGTTATTATCACAATTGCACTTTACATGCTGTGGGGAGGTAATTTTGTAGAATTGTAGTTGCATTGTCTTGTTGTTTGGTATTAGGTAATTTCTCATTTTTACAGCTAAATTTAGGTGTATTCGTGAATCGTGATTATTACTTTCAAGTTTCAATAATTATGAGTCAAGCTTTTCCTTTCTCAAAAATCTATGCGAATGCAATAATATGACAGTGTTGTTATGAACCAAGACAAACACAATGTAAAGCTGTTGAATGTATTTTGCTTAATTGCAATCTCCCCAAGTGTACTTATTTTCACGCCATGTCTTAAACAGATATAGGTGTGTAGTCATGTACATACAATCATGTGCATTTTCTAGATGAATCACTTTTAATCTGCTATGTCTTTTGCATAGCATTAATGATTAGTCTTTTTTGGTAAATGCCATGCCAATTGCTTCTGGTATTTAATGTGTATTTCTGCCATGCTATGCTGCTTTGTTGAACTGTGACTTCCACTGTGCATCTCACATGGTACGATGATGTGCTGCAGATAACAAGGTCTATTGGAGATGTATATCTGAAGAGACCAGAGTTCAACAGAGAACCTTTGCATAGCAAGTTTCGGCTACAAGAAACTTTCAGGAGACCACTTCTTAGTTCTGAGCCAGCAATTACTGTACACCAAATACAGTCAACTGATCAGTTCATCATTTTTGCATCTGATGGACTCTGGGAGCATCTTAGTAATCAGAAAGCAGTTGACCTGGTCCAGAGTAGTCCTCACAGTGTATGTGTTCTTATCTTATGTTTAATTTCTTTAACTTGGTTCCTTGAAGGCTAACTGCTAGTTCATGTTATTGCTTGCCCGACCAGAAGTATCTATATATGCTTTTGCAGTAATTTCATCATGCTTTGACTGATGTTTCTGTCGAGGTAAATGGATGTGCTTTGTTCTCTAAGAAATAGAGAACATTGTATTTAAACATCTTTAGAACTTGTTGTTCAAAGTTTCTTTAAGATGTAACAAATGTTCTGCAAGAAAATAGTAGATATATGTAATATGTTACCATATGAAGGGCACCTTAGATTGTTGAATGCAACCAGGGTGGCAGTTGAATCAAACGTCAAATTAAATGTCTCCCAGTTTCTCAAGTTTGTAGCAGTTCCTCATTTGTAGGTCTGTTAAGCATTCGAATTTGTATGGACCTGCTACTTGGAGTATGCAAAATGTAGTTTAACTGCACTGTGGTTTAGTCCTTACAAGTTTGTATTTTTCTGCCAATCTTGGATTAGGTTATGTCCCGGATAATCTGGCAAGTTCCTTTATGCGATAAACCCTTTTTATGTCACTTTCATTTGAATCCTTAGTCCTTGAATTGAAGGTTACATGTGTAACTTTAATTGTTTCCAGTTCGGTTATGCCTAGTTGTTCACTTAGTGAGGAGATTTTCATAGTAGTAATCATCTGTAGATCTCATTAACATCTGCACTCTACATGGAAAGCAATATGAATGAGCTGTGAGGAGATTTTCATAGTAGTAATGATCTGTAGATCTCATTAACACCTGCATTCTACATGGAAAGCAATATGAATGAGCTATTTTTTAGACTGGTTTGCTTATAGGTGGGTTCTTTGGGCTGAGGCTTATGGTGTTTAGTTGAATTTTTTTTTTGAATTCTAGACTATTCGCAAGAGGCATTACGCAGAGGAAAATAGTTGCATACAATTTTGGCCGGTATAGCTCAACTCGGTGCAGTTTGTACTGCAATCTACCTGTAGACATCGTCTTGAAAAAACGCATGTTTAAAAGCTAGTTACTGTAACAAATAGAAGCCAAAGCCTAAGCCAAGTCCTCCCGGACCTGAACCCACCCCCTCAAACCTTCCCAAACTATGGCGCCTCATAACAGTCATTATGTGATCTTCTACTACAATTTTTGTGCTTCTTTATTCATCTTACTGAACAAGGTCATTTGCTTGTTTTCTTAATGCTGCCGTAATTTTTATGTATCAGGGGATTGCTCAAAGACTAGTTAAGGCTGCGATGCAGGAGGCAGCAAAGAAGAGGGAGATGAGGTATTCAGACCTCAAGAAAATTGATCGCGGGGTGAGACGGCACTTCCATGATGATATAACCGTCGTGGTGGTGTTTTTCGATTCAAAGACCATAACCACTGCTAGCTGGAGCAGACCCTCAGTTTCTCTCCGTGGCGGTGGTGTTACCCTCCCTGCAAATTCCCTTGCTCCATTCTCAGTTCCGTAGGAGCTAAGCAGCTCTTTCTGAAACCGTACTGGTATTAAGAAGGCAAGAAGATCAAAACCCAGAAGAAGAAAGAAGAAGAGCAACAGTCGTGATCAACTGTTAGTGTATTTCCTCCCCGTTGTTCTTGCAAAACCTTTTAGATTCAACTTGGTGACTAGTGTACTGATAGCAAGGTATAAGATTAGATTATTCTTAGTTTTTTTTTCTCTTCTTGCTTATGGGATATCAGGTGGTTGTACATTCTCCGGATCATCTCGTGATAATAGTTCATCACCCCTTTTGTCAGCTCCTATTGCTATTTATGCTGTCATCTCAAGGCTATCTTGGATATGTAGCAGGTTGCTTTCATGGTGCTATCATGATTGATTAGATATGCCCCATGATGATGCAATTCCTAATTTGTTGAGCTCAGATCAACATGATCTCAAAATCATTCTATTGACATGACGAAAGTTAACAGATGTCTCACAGATTATGGACACCTAGAAAGGCTCCTGTCAAGAGTTCGACCAAGGGTAGGAGAACACACGCTCACCTTTGTGATTGCATGCCTTTTGCGTTCACCTGTCCGGTCAATGCATCTGTTGGTGGTTTGGTAAGATGAGAGTTGGGAGCAACTCGTGCGCGCGAAGCGTGTGCCGCCGCTCGCCGTGCTGCTCGGCTGCGCGCCCACGCGGCCGGCACGGTAGCCTCCCGGCTAAATGTTAATCTTATCACGTCATCCATCTGATTGCCCAAAAACTTGATGGTAAGTTGGGAGAACATTTCTTCAATAAAAAGTTAGAGGCGAATTCAACATTTGGGTCTCTTTGTTTGATCATTCCTAGCTACTCTCTTTTCGCTCTTTTTTTGGGTGTTCCTAACCTCTAATATCACATGAAGGAATGAAGAAAGCGGCGTACAGTTCGTGATTTGTCAAACAAAAATGAACGACTGCATTACGGCACAGAAAATTGGCATCTTTAGAAGAGATCAATCTGTTCACAAATCTATCTTGGCCCTTGTGCTGGATCGTATAGCGGCAGAAATGAGATGTCATTAAAGGTTTTATGGCAATGATTTTTCGTGGCCAGCAACCGCTACAGTTGTTAATATTGAAGAGAAAGCAGCTGATCATAACACTCGTTCCAGTATGCAGCCAATGAAAAATTACTGTGTATTTATCTTGGTCCAGTTATTTTCAATTTATGGTTTCTCTCGAATAAATATACGAGACGGTTTCTCATTTCAAAGTAACTTTTCAGAATAACTTTTTCAAAACGGATTACTTATCGATTTAGTGTCATATACGATAAAACCAAAACCATTCAGCAATAAACTATAAACCACAACCGAAAAAACCCACTCTTATTTACCAATGATAGAAGCGTTACTCATCGGGAGTTTCTCCCTAGCTCCACGGTTCTCTGTCCTTCAAATGCCTGGTCCATTGCCACAAGAAATTACAAACGAAAATGCATGTCACCTCACGCTGACAAGGCTCTCTCATGGCTTGCTTTAACATTGTGTTCAAGGACCGAGCAACTTCTTCCACCAGGCGTACCCTAATAATACAATGAAGATTACGAAGCAGCCCGATGAGGTACCCCCAACAAACGGCCAAAAGAGGCTGCCATCAGCAATGTCGTACAGATTGCATGGGATGTTCATTGCAAAAGCCCCAGCTATGAAGGCGTTGACAGCTATGCCAAAGGATGCAATGGTCAGTGTAAGCTGAAGCTGAATGAGTTCATTGCTGGTTGTCAAGTAAAATGTTGACATAGCCTTCTGCGTCATCAATATACCCTCGAACCTGTTTGATTTGCGAAAGGAGAAATCAATTCCACAGCAAGATGAATATGAAATAAGAGTGCCAAAGAATTCTACCTACAACTGTTTATCTACTCAATGGAAAAAACAGAGTGAATAGTTTATTCACCAGAAATCAGATATATGCTCGCATCTGATATTTTGCTACCTCGAATATTAATTGAGATGTTTGTTTTCGAGAAAAAAAGCCATTTTATCTTTGCAATTAAACTCTCTCTAACAACTGACATAACAACTAAACTCTGTATGACAAGTCAGTACCAAATAAGCACAAAATCAACAATTAAGGCAAGCCGTAGTAAACAGTTTACCTAAAAAATAGTGTCAAATAGCTCAGGAGAACTCACATTGGACCCAGTGCTCAGGTAGTTTGGCCAATAGTAGGGCAAGAAATATTGAATGGTGATGTAGGCGGGGGTTTCCGAGGAATCCAAATAACCTCTGGGTTTTTTCAGATTTGGCGAGCATCTGGAATAACTAGTGAATTACAACTCTATTGTACCGCAATCGGTGCATTGATTTTTGCATCGTTAATGCTTTTTGCTGGTTGGTTCCATTATCACAAGGCCGCTCCCAAATTGGCCTGGTTCCAAGAACAGCAACGAGGCTATTTCAATACGGGTAAAAGGACTAACCGACAAAATTCTGTTGTGAATTCCATCCAGCTGCATGAAGTAGGCCTCAAGCAACATTTCTAGGTTTTCCACATCGTTATCCAAATGCATACTGGTAGCAATGTTCACATTACGCCGAAAACTAGAGTTAAGCCTGGGCAGACTTGCTCCTGCAGGAACAATGCTATTGGAAGCAGCATATGTCATTAAAGCCTCAACCTGCTGGTTTTGTACTTGCTTCCTTGTTAGATACAGATGCGCCATGTCTTCATTATCATCTAGAAGATGTTCTATTTCATCTCTGACCTAAAAAGACATGACAGAAAATATAAATAGCGTCAAAAGAAGACCCTAGTTTAGAGCAGCATATGTGTTATCATCAAGGTTCTCAAAAGCAAAGAAAACTAAAATTCAACACCAAGAACCAAAAATAATCACTTAATTATAATCCTTTTTTGTTTTATATGTCTTCCCAACCATTCAATCAAAATTATAACTGCTCAAATGCGTCTTTTGCTAATCCAAAGCAGATACACTGCAACATTTGGTTCTTTATATACTTGCACCAAGACAGTTCTAGGTACATCAAATAGTTGCTCCTTCATGTGCACAGGGCCAGGTAAGAACAAACATGGAAAACAATAACTCTAGCAGGATAAGTCGGTGACTTGGTGCGCAACTAACCATAATTATTGCAGCTGACAGATCATTTAAGTTAAACCTGCATATATTTTTCACACTAATCAGTTTTGTGATTAAAACTTCAATTATATCTCAGTTGCTGCTAATAAGAGGAAATGAACAGCAATGACATAATACCAATACAAATTTCGATATATAAAATTTATCGATAACAGAAAAAAGGTAGAGATTAATTTATAAGATAGACTAAGGAACTTTAATTTATAAGATAGACTAAGGAACTAAACACGCATATTTATCTCTGTAGTGATACCTTCTGTGCGCGGGCAAGCAAACGGGTAAGATCACTCTTGAGGCTTCGCACACGCTCGAGGTTCCTCGTGCTCACATTCTTGGTCAGCTCATCAAGTACAGGAGTAGCGTGCCTCTCAAGATCAGCCACGGTTCAGTCCAGCAACGAGCACGCGGCCTCTAGGACGAACTCGAATGGCAGCTCGTGCTCTTCCCCGGTTGCCTCATTCAGACAGGACACCTGATCTCCAGGCGAGCCATCCTGCTTTCCCCCATGGCCATCACACCGTGTTCACGGTTCCCACCCACCAGGCTCCTCAAGAGGCAGATGCTGCCTCAATTGGTCAACGAAATGGAGCACCTCGTGCACGAGCAGGTCCAATAGAAGGACCTCCTCGGCCGTAACGATTGCCCCAATGAATTCTAGGTTGATCACCACCGCCTTCTCCCTAGCTGCAGAATTAATCTTTGGATATTATACCAAAGCTTGGGTTTTCTTGGTTTCTCAACACCAAAAGCGGCCCTAATGGCAGTCGGTATTAATGGGTGAGCGCTCACCGAGGATGCTGGAGGAGTGGGAGAAGACGGGGCCGAGGATGCGGAGGTCGCGCGGGGGCACGCCGGCGCGGCGGATGACGAGGGCCTTGTCGAGCTCCAGGATCTCGGAGGCGCCCCACCGGTCCAGCCGCATCCACAAGCGCGCGCCGGCCTTTTTCTTGCCGACCTTGCCGGACACGGAGCCGCCGCCCGCGGTAGCGGCGACGGCGAGGGCCGCGTCGCAGCCGGCGGCGGGTCGGACGGAGAGGTGGGGGAGGGGGAGTCGCCGCGTTGTGCGGGTGCGCTTGGAGGAGGAGGAGGAGGCCGTGCAGGCGAAGAAGGGCAGCTTCCTGCCGCCTGATCGCCTCCCCATGGCGGCTTTGGGCGTCGGGCGAGGTCGTTGCGTGGCGTAGCGCGGCACGGGAGACGGGAGAGAGGTCGAGCCGCGTGTAGGGTCCGCGTCCAATCTGCTGTTTACTGGGCTGGTCCGCAACTCAACCGGCGCGGGATTCGCGTCCGGCGCGAAGCCAACTACCGCGATTTCGGTCCCGTTCAAACAGCTTTTAATATAGTACTGTTTAGAATACGATTACTTTTTAATTCGATTTTCTTCTCGGTTTTTTTTCATTTTCCTCCATAGAAACATGCCACGGAAACCGGACCATGACTAGAACCTCCACCTCCTTTGCGGCAAGCACTTGCTCCAGAGCGACCGTAGCTTCTTCCACCACATCAACTTCTTGACGAAGCTCTTCTCAATGTAGGATATGATAACTAAGGTCTTTCAACCAATCTCGTTAGCTATATATCTATACCAATACATAGACTCATAGCTCTTTAGAAATTCACAAGATACATCAAGCTTTCTCCACGAGATCACGAGTGGAGAAACGTCATGCTCTCAATTCTCAGTGAAAGAGGAAACGTGATCTTGATTTGAGAACAATCGCTCAATTCCTCTCAAGTAATCCTCGCATAGATACTATGTTGAAAAGAAACAAACAATTTGATGTTATAGTTTCAATCTGAAAAAGTGGTCTTTCCTACAATAGAGAGGGTGACGGCTACTTAAGGTACACCCTGATCTTACGCACGTACACACTTGGACCAAAGGCCAAGTTTCAATTTGATTCGCCAAAAGAAATTGAATCAAACTCATCTACTACTCAGTCTCCTAATAGTTTAGATATAACTATTTAATATGGTTCGGACTCAACACATAAAAACGAGCCCAAGTGGTATGCAGGCCGGACATATGTTTGCTTTGGTTTTGGAGCGACCCTCAAAGAAACATCCATAATTTTGCATACGAGCTCTATTTTCGATATTTTTATACTCGTTTGAAAGCCAACGAAGAGTTACATCTAAAATCCATAAGTCTAAGTCTGATTGATTCATTCGTGAGGCTTTGAAAATAGTGCATCTCCCAACAAACACCGTTTAGGCCCTCAAATCGGCCTCCAAAATTTCCCGACCATGAAAATCTCCTTGGCCGAATGGATCTTGGCAGGTAACCTTTTCATACCTAAACATACATAAGACACTAGAATTAGGTAGTAGCAAATTCTTATAAAAATATACTCTTTAAATAATAAATTCATTTGTTATTGTAGTTTCTTTATTCGTACTCGTGTAATCGGTCATGTTGGTTTAATTAAAGGAGTTGTTGCTTCTTGTAAAGAGTGGATGAACTAGAAGTAGTAGAGATATCCTCGTCAGAAAAGCAATCAGTTCGCCGGCGAAGCTCCAGGGCTCTTCTTCGCCCAAGTCGACGCCCTAGCCAGAGACGCCACGGACGTGACCCTCTGCTGCACCGTGCCGCCGTCGCAAGGCCCCCGCGGTTGCTCGGCTTGCGAGTACGGAGGAATCAGGCTGGTGCACCCTGCCGATAGAGAGTTCTACGGCCGTGTGGGCTTCGCCCACGACGACGACGACTCTGGCATGGTGGACCGCTTCAGGAAGTACACGGAATCGGAGCTCGGTGCTCCGCCGGACGAGGACTACGTGTTCTTTGATGCGGGATTGCACCCGGGGATGGTGAGTTTCCTGGAGAGCCGCTACTCTTCCATGGACGACGACCATGTCGACTAAGTTTCATTACGCTTGGACAGTAATTAGCAGGTTTGTCTGAGCTAGAAACCTTGCAGATTTGAGACTCACAATGGTATTGTATGCTTGGAGAGTTGTAGCAAATGACACTAATGCTGGTATTGAGTTTGATCGTGTTCGTGGGAAACAAAATAACAACACTTAGCTTTCTTATGTACTCCGTTTCAGAGAGAGAGAGAGAGAGAGAGAGAGAGAAAGAGAGAGAGACAAAGCAGAAATAAGTCGCTCATTGTATGATGCTTCAATCTAACTTCTTTTAGATAACCCAGTACTGCAATACTATAGCCAGTTAGCAACCAACGTATTGTTGAAGTTGCACCGAAATGGATCAGCAAAATGATCCCATCTAAGCTCTACGATATTGATCCGACGGCTGGCGTTGCTTGGCAGCGGCAATCCGATGGCTTATTTCTATTGGTTTCTAAAACTATTTTTCTATAAAAAATAGTTTTCCTATAGCACATAGCTTTTTAAACAGAGTGTTATTTTAAAATAATGATTTTATTTATATTAGTTAAAATTATATATGAGAATTTCTCTCTTCAAATTTCTCGGTAAGCTATTGGTATTTATAAGCCGAAGATATATGAAGAGGGAGCAGCGCGAAACGCTAACGTAATAGAGGCCACAAATAAAACCAGAACCAGACGACGACCAAGAGGATAATTTCCTCGTCCTCGCCGCCGGCGCCGATGGCTCCACCCGCCCCCGTCCTCCACCGCCCGATCCTCCCCCTCCCCGCCGCTCCCTCCCTCCGTCTCGCTTCGCGCGCTCCCGCCTCCGTCTCGTTGCCGACGCCGAGGAGAAGATGGCGCCTGCTCCGATCGTTGCCTCCCGAAGGTGCGTGCGTTGGCACTTGCATCCGTCAGTAGCTAGCTACTCGGCTTCGTTCCATACATTCTGACGTGCCTGCGTCCCAGGAGTTCCGGCCGAGCTGATGGAAGAAGACTCCAAGTTCGTGCCGCTGAATGCCGAGGATCCCATGTACGGACCCCCGGTGAGTTGCCTGTCGCGATTAGCAACTACTTTTCCACATCGCTGGATTTACTTGGAAGGCTGAGATCTCATTGAAGTGTACGTTTGTTTCAGGCGTTGTTGCTCATTGGATTTGAGAAAAGCGAAACCGACAAGGTATTCATTTCACAGAATTGTTGAGCCTGCATTGCATTTACGTGCCGACGTTGATACATAGAACATTAACTTTCTTCTTCATTTTGGCCTATGTTGCCTGGTAATTATCAAGGTCCATACAAAAGGCCGTGCTTTGTCAGATTTTACCAAGCATATTGCGTATGTACTAGTTACTCGAGTTTGGTTACTCTGTATGTTTTGTGTATACTTTCGTTATGCTGCCGCTGCTTGTTAGAGGTAGCTTATGTGAAATTCCATAACTATGCAGATTCAGGAGTTCCTGAAAGAGCTTGAAGGTGAATTCCTCAAGGTAAATTAAGTTTGACATCTGCTGTAACTATATGTATCAAGAAAAGAACAGGTTTGATGTATGTTATTGCACAAGGAAGGGAAATCGAACGAATAAGTGCCTTCTCTAACAAGAACAGGAAATGAAAGTAGAAAACGCGCTGAAATTCAGAGAACTCAAAGCTTACTCTTATTCGGAAACAATCATGTAAGATGAAACTCTGGGAGAAATCTCGTAGTTTTTCCTTGAAAAAATAAATTAATAAAGACAATGCATCACTCAAAGATGTAACAGGAACCATGGATATGGCTTCAAAGATGAGTAATTTGCCCCTTCGGTTCATGGTGCCTTATTCTTCCATTCAGCGTAACTAAACCTTTCTGCCTTGTACATGCGATCCTGAAAGTTCAAACTTGTCCTTGTGTCAGGTGATTCATTGTACAGAAGAAATGACAAAGCAAACGTTGTGGGATGCCATGCACAGTGAGCAGCCTAATTTAGAAGATGTCAAGGTAATAGCATTTGCAAAACATCATCGTCTCAGTCTTTACTATGCTTACATATCATTTGTCATGTGGGGCCAGGTTTATACCCAAAGAGCAGCCGGCCCTACAGGCGGCTGATTAGGATTAGATTAGTATGCTTTGCTAATTTGGAAACCTAGATATTTATTTCCTTAGTTAAGATCCTTCAGATCCTTTTGCAATTCGGTTTTGATTTGTAATCTCTTCTCCATTTAAAAGGGAAGATGGCATATGAATAAAACTAAGGATTAGACCATAGTCTGGTGATCTGGTCCCTTGCCTCTCTTCCGATTCCATCTCTTTTCTTCTTGTGCCTAGGGCTCCTGCCCTAGCTGCACCTCCATCTCACGGCTCACCGGCGAGATCCTCACCCGCCGGAGCAAATCCTGCCTTACCGCCTGCGCTAGCTCCCAAAGGTCATCTCCTGACATCTTGGTATCAAAGCCATCCGCCGCTATTCCCATGGCTAGCGGCGGCGGTTTCGATGATGCTTTCAAGGAGACGATGATCAAGTTTATGGAGGACACCAGCAACCAACTCCGCCTGCTACCAGAGGTCCTTGATCGGCTGGACAATCACACAGGACAGCTGGCGACCGTGGGAAGCCGGCTGAACCGCCATGACCAGCGGCTGGCACGTATGGAGGGTCAGCCGAGCTGCGAGGGAGGCACGACTGATCCAGAGAAAAAGGAGGTCGCAGCGTCTGCTGCTGCCGCTGCCACCGGTGCAATCGGCCGGGAGAACACATCCGCAGCAGGAGTGGCAGCCATGCCGTCTCCTGCACGCAGCCAAAACGGGGCGCCATGTTTTCCACCTCGGCAATACCAGCAGCCCCGTACTGTTTTCGGCTGGACAGGAACCCCTCGGAATCCTCCGCACTACACCAAGCTTTCGTTCCCGGCGTTTGACGGCCGAGAAGACCCGCTTCCTTGGATTCATCGCTGCGAGCAGTTCTTCCGTACTCAACAAACACCACTTGAGGACATAGTGTGGCTGGCCACGTATCACATGACGGGAGCGTCGCAGCTCTGGTATATGCGTCTAGAGCGCATGGAGGGCACGCCGAATTGGCGCCACTTCACTGACCTGGTCTCGCGGCGATTTGGGATCCCGACCCGCCACAATCCCCTAGGCGAATTGGTAGCCCTTTGCCGGACTGGAACGGTGGACAACTTCACCGAGCAGTTCTTGCTATTGCTAGCTCACGTTGGCCGGCTAGACGACGAGTAGCATGTCAGCCGCCCTTGCTAATCTCTCAAATCTCTAGCTCACTCTTCAAATGAAAATGCATACACAGGAAAAACACTGATTCTTTGGTGCTGCATGAACCGCACACTCTGCAGCTTTTTGCTTCTTCCTTTTATTATGCAACAGAAAGAAAACTGATCCTACAAACGCGCCACGCCGAGTAAATACTCTGGACATGCTGCAATACTAGCAGAAACTGAAAAACGGATGGAAGTGGCATGGCCGGACATTGAAACATGAATGAATGCACAGCCATGCATGCTAACTGATGTATTACATGCATGCTAGCAGAAACGTAGAAACGGATGGAAGCGGCATGGCCGGACATTGAATGCTATCATACGTGTGCAGGATTAAATGAAAATTGTTAACAATTCTCCCCCTAATCCTGCTGCCGTGTGATGACCTCGACGATACCCGCTTTCTTGCGAAGTTCATGAAACCTGATGCACCCGAGTGGCGATTAAATGAAGCTCGTCGGAGTCGAGCTCCACCGGCTTCGAAGTGGCGAAGATGTTAGTCATGCTTCTGTAGCGCCGCGGTGCCCCGTGATCGTCGTCGATGTCGGGTTCACCAGTTGGGGGTGATATGAACTCGATGGCGGGTTCCAAAGTGCGTGGCGAAGCAGAGTAGTTGGGAGCTGCCGTCTCTAGGTGTTCTGGTGTTGCTGTCTGGCCTCCCGGCGCCATGCTGGATGGTACAGAGGAGGAAACCACCTCGTAATGAACGGTGAATGAATCGTCCAAGGAGGCCGCAATGGACTCTCCTGAAGCCGCCCAATCCCACTTCGCCGCTTCATCGAACACGGCGTCGCGGGTGACACAAACACGCCGGGATGCCGGGTCGTAAGCGCGATATGCCTTGGCTCCCGGTTCATAGCCAAGGAACACCATGGCCTTGCTACGGTCATCGAGTTTCTTCAATGCGGTCTCACGTCCTTGACGTAAACAACGCACCAACGCCTTGAAGTAATGCACGATGAGGTATTCGACCGTGCCATGCCTCATACGGGTCTTGTTGCGAACACTTTTCGTCGGCGAACGGTTTAGGATGAAGACGGCAGAGACACCGCCTCACCCCGAACTCCCCGCATGTCCTTCGCCTTCATCATGCAAGGCGCCATGGCCACAAATGCGGTTGCGGCGTTCGACCACGCCGCTCGCCGAGGGAGTAAGGCGCCGTGAGGTGTCACCGACACCCTCGTTGGCGCGAAGATGACCAAACTCCACGGAGGAGAATTCCCTCCTCGGTCCGCGCGGCACACGCACTTGCGGCGGTCTCGACCTCGACGCGGCCTTGAAGCGCTTGATGGTTGCAGGAGCATCACTTTTCACCGCCAGAAGAGCCACATGTAGCGGGTTAGATCATCGATCAACAACAGAAGTACCTCTTGCCGCCATGGGTTGCCGCGTGATAGGCCCGCATATATCACCGTGGGCGAGATCGAGGCGCCCGACGCGGTATGCCGCCATGGCGAGGAACGGCGTTCGCTTCGCTGCCGATCGTGCGTACCGTCGCGAAACGATTTATGCGCGCAAGCTCGGTGAGCCTCGCGCCATCTCGCTACCGAGCGAGCATAAGCGAGTCGGTTGAGGTGGTCAAACGCGATGCCATATCCAGCCTCCTCCATGCCCCTAGCCGCGAGGCAAACGGGCCGTGCAATGTCGACGTTGAGCACATAGAGACGTTCGGCGCTCCGCCGAACCCGACACAACAGCCGGTGTTGGGGGTCGCGCAGTGTGAGGACGCCATTCTCTATCTCAGTCTTGCAGCGAGATTCGTCCAGCTGGCCGAGGCTGACGATGTTGCTGCGAGGCGCGGATGTAGTAGACGCCGGTGGCGTGCGATGATCGCCGTTCTTGCAGCGAAGAGTACGCCCACACCCTCGATGCGGACTCGCGGCGTCGCCGAACTTGACGGAGGCGTGCGACCGGTGTCGAGTTTGGAGAATGCGTTGCACCGCTGTCATATGATTTGATGCGCCGGTGTCCGGATCCATTCGATCAACCGGTTCTCTCGTCGCGAGAGTGACAGGCGCGCCTCGCTTATAACGAGTTTGGCGCCCGGTTCGATGTTGATGGCGGGAGAGATCACGCACCGAGCCATTAACAACGTTGGCTCGTCTTCGCCTCACCGCCTCGGTTCGACTTGGAGAAGATTCGCTGAGCCATCCTCTCACGATCCCGCCGCCTTTCGGCATCCTTGGCCCGATGGTCGAGTTTGCCGCAATAACGGCATTTGTCCTGGAGATGTCGTGGAACACGGCACGGGATGGCCTGCACTTTGGTTCCCCGCCTCCCCGCCACGCCCGCGGCCGCGCCATCCACGCCGGCATGAGCGCGACGTGTTCCCGCTGCTCGCGGGCATGAGAGGCGAACTCGCCGGTCTTCTTGGTGTTGTAAGACGACCATTCCTTCTCCGTGAGTAGAACTCGGTCTCCTTCCTCATCGTCCGACTCTCCACGGTCCTCGACAGTGAGCCGGCGCGTGAGGTCCTCGATGGATGAGGCCGAGGTCAACCAAAGTTTCAATGGACAAGGCAATTTGGCGATACTTGCGGGGAACAACACGCAGAACTTGCGAACCACCTTCTCCTCCGACAAATCCTCCCAAGAAGGCGAAGGTCGTGGCGACACTCGAGTCATGCTGTTCATGGCAAGTGGGCGAACCGCTCCACGTGCTCGCCATTTTGAATCGCATGGACTCAAATGTCCGGCGTAGCTTCGTGCCTTTGATTCACGCACTCGATCCGCCCCAACCCTCATCGCTTTGAGGCGTCCCTGCATCTTTGGCGTTGTCCTTCTCGGCCGAGCTACGAGCATTTCCGGAGGCACGCGCGCAGATCGCCGAAAGGGGCTGGCGGTCTTCCTGGTATGGCACATCACCGGTGTCGACGGCGTCCCGTGCCTTGAGCTCGCAGTTGACTCGCATCAACACCGCCCAATCGAGTAATTTGAGCGTGTGGCGTGGGGTAGGAGATGGAGCCACTACTCTCCTTCACGATCCGTTGGACAACGAGTTCACGCCGCCGCCATCACGCCGATGTGGGCGGCGCGTCGGGGGACGGCGAGCGCCCACTCCTGGCCGTGTCGTTGCGGTGTACGGAGTGGTCTACAAGAAGGACGGGGCCGACATTTTGCTCGATACCAATTGTCACCGCCTTGCTAATCTCTCAAATCTCTAGCTCACTCTTCAAATGAAAATGCATACACGGAAAAACATCGATTCTTTGGTGCCGCATGAACCGCACACTCGCAGCTTTTTGCTTCTTCCTTTATTATGCAATGTAAAGAAAATCGATCCTACAAACGCGCCACGCCGAGTAAATACTCGGACATGCCGCAATACTAGCGTAAACCGAAAACGGATGGAAGTGGCATGGCGGACATTGAAACATGAATGAATGCACACCATGCATGCTAAGCGATGTATTACATGCATGCTAGCGTAAACGAGAAACGGATGGAAGCGGCATGGCCGGACATTGAATGCTATCATACGTGTGCAGGATTAAATGAAAATTGTTAACATAGAACTCCAGAAGCCCGGCGATTTGGGCGAGAACGCCGAATGAGCCTGCGCTCGGGAAGCCATGAGCGCTCGGGCTGGCCTCCTGCCGCGCGCCATGGACGGGCTGATGGTCATCAAAGCGTCTGGCGATTTGGAGGAAGCCATGAGCCTGGTCTCCAACGCCATCAGCTATTCCTGAAGCGCTCGAAGTGTCTCTTCGGGGCCACCTCGGTGACATATCTGGGCCACATCATTTGGGCCGATGCTGTCACAATGGACCCTTCAAAGGTGGAGGGTGTACTTGACTGGCCGCTGCCCCAGTCGGTGCGTGCCCTCGTGGCTTTCTCGGCTTGGCAGGCTACTACCGCCATTTCATCAAGAATTTTGGAGCCATGGCGGCCTCGTTGACCCGTCTCCTCTGGAAAGAGGGGTTCACCTAGACGGAGGAGGCTACACTGGCTTTTGCGGCCATCAAACAGGCACTCACTATGGCGCCGATTCTTCAGTGACTTGATTTTTTGGCTCCATTCATTGTGGAGTGCGATGCGTTGGGCTCGGGATTTGGTGTTGTTCTTCATCAGGGCGTTGAGGCCATCGCCTTCTTTAGTCGGCCTATTGCCGCACGGCACACCAAGTTGGCGGCATACAAACGCGAGCTCAGCGGCCTCATATAGGTCGTGCGGCACTGGAGGTCGTACTTGTGGGGGCACCCGTTCACTCTCCGGGCCGATCATTACGCCCTCAAATTATTGCTCGATCAACACCTTTCAACGATTCCTCAACATCAATGGGTGAGCAAATTATTTGGTTTTGATTTTTCAGTCGAATTCAAGCCAAGTCGATTGAATGTAGTCGCCGACACCCTGTCTCACCGAGATGCCGAAACGGGGTTCGCCTTCGCCATTACTGCTCCCCGGTTCTCCCTGTTTGATGACCTACGCCACGCCGCCTGCACGGAGCCGACCCTGTTCGACATACAGGAGAGCATTGTGTCTGGAGAATTGGGCTCCCCATGGTCGTTAGTGGACGGCATGGTGTGCTTCCAGCAGCGCCCCCATGTTCCGGCCGACTCCATGCTTCTCTCGGCCATCCTAGGGGCAGTCCACGCGGGACGCATGAAGGGATCCAGAAGACACTCCATCGTTTGCGGCAGAATTTCCATATCCCCCAGGACCGAGCAATGGTTCAAGAACATGTCTACGCTTGTGGGGTTTGCCAGCGCAATAAGACCAAGCACCTTCATCCGGCCGGATTGCTGCTGCCCCTACTAGTTCCTTCTTCGATATGGTTTGATAACTCAATGGATTTCGTGGAAGGGTTACCAAAGGTGGGCGGCAAATTGGTTATCTTAATAGTGGTCGGTAGGTTCTCCAAATATGCTCATTTCATCCCGCTGGCCCACCCGTATTCAGCTTCTTCAGTGGCATAGGTTTTCTTTGCTGAGATAGTCCGGCTTCATGGCATCCCCACTTCCATTGTATCAGACTGGGACCCGTTTTCACTTCGACTTTCTGGAAAGATTTGTTTGCTCAGTGTGATACCAGCCTTAACATGAGCACGGCTTACCACCTGCAATCTGATGGTCAATCCGAAGTGGTCAACAAGATCATTACCATGTACCTCCGTTGCATGACGGGCCACCGGCCACACCAATGGGTTCGCTGGCTACCTTGGGTAGAATTTATTTATAACACTTCCTATCATTCCACCCTCCAGATGATGCCTTTCAAAGTCGTGTATGGGCGAGACCCTCCGTCTTTGCGTGACTATGCACCAGGGGAGGCACGCACCACTATGGTTGAACAAGCGCTCCAGGACCGTGATTTGTTTTTGGCCGATGTCTGGAGTCGCCTCTTACATGCCCAGGAATTTTACAAGAAGTTTTATCATCAGAAGCACTGACATGTGCTTTTCCACGTGGGCGACTTGGTCTGGCTACACCTCCACCATAAGGCTGCTGCGTCTCTGCTGGGAGCCAGTCGAGGGAAGCTAGGACCACGTTACTATGGGCCTTACCGTATTATCTCCAAAATCAACGACATGGCATATCAACTAGACCTTCCCAAGACTGCTCAACTCCATGATGTTTTTCATGTCAGCTTTCTCCAGAAGTTTGAAGGGGTTCCGCCGGCATCACCACCTCCTTTGCCGCCACTTCGCATGGGAAGGTACTGCCCGAACCACTCAAGGCGCTGCGTACCAGATTTTCTAACAAATGCTGGCAAGTGTTGATTCAATGGCAAGGTTCCTCCGCTTTGAATGCTTCCTGGAAAGATGTTCAAGCTTTCAAGAAGGCTTACCTCTCTTTCCAGCTCGAGGACGAGCTGTTCATCGAGGGAGGGAGAGATGTCATGTGGGGCCACGTTTATAACCGGCGCCACAAACCCAAAGAGCAGCCGGCCCTATAGGCGGCTGATTAGGATTAGATTAGTATGATTTGCTAATTTGGAAAACTATATATTTAGTTCCTTAGTTAAGATCCTTCAGATCAGTTCAGATCCTTCAGATCCTTTTGCAATTCGGTTTTGATTTGTAATCTCTTCTCTATTTAAAAGGGAAGATGGCATATGAATAAAACTAAGCAAGGATTAGAGCATAGTCTGGTCCCTTGCCTCTTCCGATTCCATCTCTCTTTTCTTCCTGCTCCTAGGGCTCCTGCCCTAGCTGCACCCCATCTCACGGCTCACCGGCGGGATCCTCACCCGCCGGAGCAAATCCTGCCTTACCGCCTGCGCTCCCAAAGATCATCTCCTGACATCATTCTTGTGCTGAAGTTTCAGGTTTACAAAATGCCTATCAAGTATCAATCTCTTATTTCCTAGCCTTAAATTTGGTTGTCGAGCACTAGATAACATGTATGTTCAATTCACAGATTGCAAAATCACTGCCAAGAATATGCATCTTTTCTGGTCTGACTGGTGAGGAGATGATGATGTTCATCAACGCCTTCCCAGAAACAGGTAGTTCCTAAGTTCTATGTTAAATTATGAAATGGTGAAATAGATTATATGAAACTGTGATAAGATAGATTCGATTTTTTATGCTTTCAGGTCATGTCTCGTCAAACTGACCGGCTGTTACCTTGTTGTTCAGGGTTGGAACCAGCTGCTTTTGCAGCACTTGTTCCCAACAGTGCAGAGAAGATTCTTGGTGAGGTGATCGAGGAAATAATGGGTGACCACGAGATGTTGGTAAGTTGTTCTGACTTCTGCTTCCTGCCAACTTCTGTGTTATGCTCCTGTCTTTACTGTTTGCACAGAATGAGTAATGTCCTCCTTTACTACTTTTTTCTCTCAAGCATTAGCATTGCTTCATTCATTAAGAATAGGAAGAAATTGAGTTACAAGGAAAGTTCATAACAGTTTCTTCTGATAAATGTCAACCCTTTACTACCTGCAGACGAGAAAAATTCAGTATGATGATAATCCCAAGTAGCTATATTTGGCTAGGCAGAATGACATGGTAAAAGGGGCAAAAGTATCAGAAAGTTACACATGGGTCCATCAGCCAGTATTTTAATGATTAAGTGTTCCTATTACATGAAGAATTCTGCTTCTCCAATGCCAGCACTGACCTTTGTGATCCTGGAAGTTGGTTCTGTTGACTCACAGGGAGGGTAGATCAAGTGCATTTTGGAGCAACTGGGCTGGTGACTCCACATCACTTGCAGTTTATTTGATACATCTAGCCAAGCACCTAGGTCTGGCTCAAATTCTTGCAGAAAGCTGAGCCTGAGCATGGAAAAAGTTTTATTAGGATAAACTGTGGAAGTGGAACTATCACTTTGTTTCTTCTGGTAAATGTCAACCCTTCGATCTTTCTTTTTCTTTTTCCGAGAATGCGCAAAGGCGCGTCACTGTATTATAGAAGAAGAAAAGGTTCATACAACGCCGTGGCTAGACAAACAATTGGAGAGGTTCATTCGTATGAGCATCCTGACATGTGAGAAGTTTGGACCGACTCTTAACTATTCTTTACAGAAGGTTTTCTTTAAGCATCCGTGTTAAGTCAATTATACTATGATGAGTTAATGCAGTAAGGATTTGCTCCCCTTCATATATGATTGGCAGATCTCCTTCACAATCAGGGCTAGTTGGCGCAACACTTCTTACTTATAATAACAATGATATGTTAACTTCAAAAAATAATAACAGTGATCTTTATGAGAATCGATCCAAATCTGGACAAAATAATAAGTGAGAGACAAGACAAGGTTTTGTTCTTTTTAAATTTTGGTGTCAGCTTCTTTAAAAATTAAAATAAAATTTAAATAACTTTTCAAAGTTACTTATCTAAGTAGCTTTTTAAACCTATCAATACAAATATAGTCTATATCAATATCTCTATTATTAAAAACCATCAACCCATCAACTGTGTGGTACGAAAGAATCAGGCCAAAACAGTAGGTCGGGGTCTTGAAAAGAATCAACCCATCAACTCACGTGCCAAGCCAGTGGAAAAAAGTGAGTAGGACTGGATGGGCCAAGCAAATAGTGATCCTAAACTATTCCACAAACATACGTACACCCATCGTTGGATGGATTTAGACGGATTAGTTTAATTTAGTTCCCGTCTCATGTTCAAGTATAAGCTAATGCAAATAAGCTGAAGCTGGTAGGTATTTTTTTTTAGAGAAAGGTAGCTCCCAGCTTTATTGAAAGCCAAAGATCCAGATACAGAAAGACAGGACTGGAGCGACAACAAGCAGATTCAAAATACAGCTGAAGCTGGTAGGTATTCACAATCCATACGACAAAATTGCATCGCATGGCTCATGCAATACTGTATCAGGTACGTAAAATAAAGCAATAGTAGGAGCTGGTCCATTGAACGAATGCACATACTGACTAATTCTCTATGCAGCCTTGTATCTGCACCGTGACATGAATGAATAAAAAGGAGGCATTCTGGGGAATGTTCTACGAGAGAAATTAAGAGGGGAAAAAAACGAGAGATCGAGGCGACAGCTCGAGCTTGTCTTCATGTAACGTGTGATGCGTGGGAGTCCTGAAGGCCTGGTTTTGAAATGGACCGGCAAAAATACACCGAACATAAAAAAAAATACTTTCGATTTTTCTGGTAGCTCTCCGCCGCTGTTTTCAGTTGCTGGGCGGCGTAGCACCGCGCAGCTAATATGTATCCGTCCGTCGTGCAGAAAAACACAAAACTTTTCTCCAGGGACACGCAGGAGGGGTACATGTCCTTTTATTGCCAGGATAGAAGAAGAAGCTAGCCAGCATACAAGGTTGAATACTACGATGTACGCTTGGCCTTACCCGTTGCAGAGCTTGACGGATGGCTATCGGCGGTGCATGCATGTCTGCGCACGCACCGGATGCATGGGTCCAAGAACAGCGAGCTGGACGTGCTCCATGATGTTGGCGTTAATTGCCACAACAGGCCAAAGAATTGTTTCTAAAAAGAAAATGATATTTTTATAATACATTATACTGGTAGTAGAAATAATCTAGGTCTTCTTACCTTCGTCCTGCTTTTATCGCGCGCGTATAGGTACAGCCGCTGCAGTAAGTCATGATCACAAGCCTGTGGAGCTAGGAGGTCCAGTTAGTTCTTATTCAGACTTGAAACAATCGTACCGAGAGGAGGGAATGGAGAGGGAACGCGTCAATGATCCCCTGATCATTGACGGCAATGGAGATGCGGCAGGGAGAAACGAGAAGCAATTGGCGCCCGAGATGCTCGGGAGCTCCGTTGCTGATTCGGGGCAGTCATCATCTTCTTCGGCTACGGCGGTCGACAACGAGGAGGAGTTTCTACCGCGCAATCTGCGTACGTAGAAACAGTGCCCGGCATCCTCAAGTTCGGCATCAGCTTGTGCCGCCACGTCTTCTGCCTGAGCTGTGTCGTCCAGTACGTCGCCGCGAAGATGGACGAGAACGTCGTTCGCATCAACTGCCCCCGAACCCGGCTGCGGGGACGGCGCCGTTGAGCCGGAGAGCTGCCGCGACATCTTCCCCGAGCTGCTCGAAAAATACCACTGGTTTCATTTATAATTTTATCTCTTTAAAAATTATACTAGACAATAGTATAACTAAATATTAACTAATCTGAATCAATAAATTATAAAGTTTAAATATTTTATATTTATTTTAAGGTACGAAAAATAAACAGGTCGGGAACGGCCGCCCGGGTGCGCTATCCCTCACTGACAGCTCGAGCACCACGGATAGGTCATACTGTCCCCACATGTCAGTGAGTTAGCCAGCCCAACATAAGGAAGAGAGAGCACGAGGCCACGAGCGCTTCCCCACTCGTCGTCTCCAACGCAGGGAAGGGACCGGAGGGGGGAGTGGCAATACACGCCTAGCCCCCGCGGTTATCGGGAAGTTGCAGATACGCCCCTCCGCGAGTGGTTTCTCCTTTTTGCAGGCGGGTTCTCCTTGGCTCGCCGGCGATGCTGCCCTACGCGACGGCGGCGGAGGCGGAGGCGGCGCTGGGGCGCGCCATGACCCCCGCGGAGGTGCTGTGGTTCCGGTACACGGCGGCGATGCCGGACTACTACCTCTACTGCCACAACATCCTCTTCCTCTTCGTCGTCTTCACGCTTGCGCCGCTCCCCGTCGTGCTCCTCGAGCTCCGCGCGCCGGGGACCGTCGCGCCCTACAAGCTGCAGCCGCGGGTGCGCCTCTCGCCGGCGGCCTTCCTCCGCTGCTTCAAGGACGTCATGCGCACCTTCTTCCTCGTCATCGGCCCGCTCCAGATCGTGTCCTACCCAGCTGTCAAGGTCCGTCCGGTTCTTTCGATCCTCGCTTGGTGAATCTGTGCAATGCGCTCCATATACTACGGAGATTTGGTGCAGATTCCATGGAGAAGATCACATTTCCGTTATCCCTTCCTTGCGCTTAGAATTTAGATTCCCACGCGGGTGATCTGTCTGTTCGTAAATGCTAGATTTGAAGAATTTGTTATCTGGGTTTTGCTCCAAAACCCTTGTAGATGTAATCCACATATCAAAGATCCCCTTGTTTTCCCCCTATCATTGGCAAGCAAAGAAAGAAAAGATTGCTCCTTTGATGTCTCTTGCATTTCTTGAATCGTACTAAAGATCAAACAAAAATAAATTGGCCTTTTTAATCATTGCAGATGGTGGGAATCCACACGGCGCTGCCGCTGCCGTCGCTGGGTGAGATGGCGGTGCAGCTGCTGGTGTACTTCCTGGTTGAGGACTACCTCAATTACTGGATCCACCGGCTGCTGCACGGGGAGTGGGGCTACGAGAAGATCCATCGTGTGCACCATGAGTTTACGGCGCCCATCGGCTTCGCCGCGCCATACGCACACTGGGCTGAGGTGCTCATACTTGGCATCCCCTCCTTCGTTGGGCCAGCCATTGTGCCTGGCCACATGATCACATTCTGGCTCTGGATTGTACTCCGCCAGATGGAGGCCATTGAGACGCACAGCGGGTAAGGAGTTTTTGTAGTTTCTCCCTTCAAGATTATTTTAAGAATGTGCAATCAATAATTGCTATACTTTTGTAATGATGTATGCAATGTAGTAGTGATTTGGCAAGGATTAGTTTTTGTTGCTAGTGATGGATGGACTTGTGGTGGGTGGAGCTGGTGGGTGATTGAGATGTCAGCTGCTCTACACTGGGCTTGACTTGTTTCCAGGGGAAGCTGTGGGTGATTGGATGTTAGCTGCATGGGACTGGGGTTGATGTCTGTGGATTAATTGAGCTATTGATTAGAAAATTGGTAGCTGGCTGCTTATTAGAGGTTGTTGTAGCAATAGGATACTTTTTTATCATCTACTACTTTAAGAAAGAACCATGTAATGAAGAAACTGTAAACCATGGTTCAAAATTGGCTGAAGTGGAACAAAATTTAACAAGCAAAAGTACACTTTTGTTTAAATTTTGCAGCTGTAGTTTCAATTCATTTAAGTAAATTAGACTTGAAAAATACATTAGAAGGTGGGAAGTTACTTGTTTGGTTCTTAATCTTGGATGTGTATAAACAAGAGAAACTGTGAATGAGGCATGCAATATGTATTTGGCCATGTCAAGATTGCCTGAACTCATGCCATGAGCTTGGAAAATCGTGACCTAGCAATGCATAATATATGTTGGGTTTAGCCCCACATTGGTGATGGGAAAAGAAAAGGTACAACTTATAAGTGTGAGAGATCTCACCTATTGGACTAGTCTTTTTGGGAGGGTGAAGATCCAATACCACTTATAAAGTTGATGCTTTAGGGCTTACATACGGCAGCCCGTGGGCGTAGGTGCTCAGTCTGTTTGGACCTGTGGCCCAGAGAGTAAACTCGATTGGATCTAGGCATACGGCCAGAGTCCGGATTTGACAATTGGTATCAGGGTGAAGAGATGGCTGACAATGTGGGCAATCTATCGAAGTCAGGCGCAGCCGTCAAGTCGACGGAAAGAAGCGCCTCGATCCCGATCTAATACCGATGTTGAGCGAAACGAATTACGACATATGGCTGTCAACATGAAGATAATCTTGCGTTCACTAGGGGTATGGTCGGTGATTGAAGATGGAGACGACGGTGGCGACAAGGATCAAGGCGTGATGGTGGCCATCTCGCAAGCGGTGTCAGACGATGTGATGATGTCAATCGCGGAGGACACGACGAAAGAAGCCTGGAACGCATTCAGGGAGATGTGAGTAGGCGAAGATCGCGTCAAGAAGTGAGCTCTCAAATGCTAAAACGACAACTGAGCAAGTTGCAGATGTGAGACTCGGAGACGATCATCGAGTACTCTATGAAACTCACCACGCTGGTGGGTGAGATCCATTCGCTCGGCACGATGCTGGAAGAGAGCGACGTCGTGGAAAAACTGTTCAGTTCGGTTCCAGATCGTTTCATCCAGATTATCGGAACGATCGAACAGTTTGGTGATGTTGCAGTAATGTCGCTCTCGGAGGCGCTCGGTCGCCTCAAAACCTTCGAGGATGGACTCAAGGGGCGGTGGCACTTGAAGAACGGGGGAGATAAACTACTCTTAACCCAAAGAGTGGGAAGAGAGGAGCTTGAAGGCAAAAAAGCATGAGGGCTTGAGCAGCGCTAGGAGAGGAGGTTGTAATGGAAGATGTCGAGGACGCGACCGCGGACAAGGCGGAGGCTGAGGCGATGGAAATCGCGTCATCGATGAACGAATGCCGCGTAACTCCAACAAGTCCTTGTCAAGTGTTTCAACTGCAATGAATATGGACACTTTGCACCTAACATTTCCTTGGTTGCAGTAGTGCATATCCGATGTGTGAGGGGGAGAATGCGGTTTAGTCCCACATTGGTTGTGGGAAAAGAAAAGGCGCAATTTATAAGTGTGGGGAGATCTCGCCTATTGGACTAGTCTTTTGGAAGAGAAGACTTAATACCACTTATAAAGTTGTTACTTTAGGGTTTGCATCGGACGCCTGTGGGTTTAGGTGCTCAGCCTGTTTGGACCTGTGGCCCAGGAAGTAAACCCGGTTAGACCTAGGCATAGGGCTAGGATCCGAATCTGACAATATATATGTTTTATTCTTTTTTAATCTTGTTTGTTTTACTTTTTGATTAAAAAATTGCAACGTGTTATCGGTACATTTCTTTTTACCCCTTCTTCCCTTTAGGTGAAAGAAAATGCTATTTTCGCCATGTATGGTCGATTTTATATCCCATGTCTCAAAACAATGATACCCGGAGCATTCCTTGCCAAATTTGAGCGATTGGATCGAAGTATACAAAGATCATGTATGTTTTTCTTATTTGCTCCTTTGTATAAGATGGAACTAGAGCTTCTACATATCTGTAGCATCTAAGTAGGAGATGGCACAGTTTGTCCAATTTTATGGCAGATAGTCCTTGTTTTTGTACTTTTATATATAGTTGTTATTGCAGTGACCAGTGTCCATGTCTGATACAGTGCATTTGTGTAACTTTTACATGGCATAACATAATTTATCTTGTCATTTTTGCAGCTTTGATTTCCCATTCAGCCTGACAAAGTATATTCCGTTCTATGGAGGAGCAGAATACCATGATTATCATCACTATGTTGGAGGCCAGAGCCAAAGTAATTTTGCTTCCGTTTTCACCTATTGTGATTATCTATATGGGACCGACAGAGTAAGTTTCCCCCTTTACATAAAGGCACTATTCGGAACCCCAGGAAGCGTAAGATTTGTAATGTTGAGTTCTTGCTCTTTCAGGGTTACAGATTCCATAAGGCATACCAAGCAAAGGTAGTAGTCTTTTTTACCGTTTCTATAGTCTTCCGTCATCTTCTGTGCTATCTAAGAAATACTAATGTAGAGAATTTTCGATTTGTAAATTTAGTTTCTGCCAAATGGGCTATTAAGGTGACTGACTAGCTGAATTTTCTTTTCTTGACCCCCCGCGGGATGAAATAGTTGAAGGACCTGGCGCAAAGCGACAAAGGAGATGGCAATGGATTCAGCTATGCGAAGTTGGATTAGGCTGCCCTATACAGCGCACCCAGTGTCTCCATTATTGATCTTGTTCGTTATGGCATTGTGAAATGGGCATATGTTGTGTTCTGATTTCTGCAAGTCTTCTGCTGCTGTGCTTTTTGTTTGCCACAGTTCGTGAACATCCACTGAACTTTTTGCGCTGACCAATAGCATTTCTCAGATAGCCTTTAGGTTACTCCATCCGTCTAAGTTTACATAGTATATTTTTAAAATGGTTTTGTTTATAAATATAATACGTATTTTATATTTTAACATAAAATTAGTATGATGTTCCATTTATACCCTTAATAAATATGCAATTTTATTAGCTATTCTCTGTATGCAAGTATTGAATATAGTGCTTAGATATAATAATTAGGGATAATTTAGCTATTTTTATTATTTTCTTGGTCTATCTATCAATAGAAAATATGTCTTACAAACTCAACGAAGGGAGTAGCTTGCTTGATTAAGGTCATTCGTTGTCTATGGGTTGGTGTTTGATAAAATTGCGTCACAACAACTTTTTATCTGCCATTTTTTAAGTCTTATGGGGTGATTCTTTGGGCCACGATTGATGGCTTTTGTCTATGCGTCTTTGGGCTATAGCTGATAGCTTTTTGCTACAGTTGATGGATTTTATTTGCGCTTTTTGACATGAAAGCAGACGATGAAAACGCCGAGGTGGATGGCACATACGTTTTTAGGATCGGGAAGCCGTTAGAGAATCCGTTTTAAGTGACCGTCTAGTTTTGACGTTTAGCTTTTTGACTGTAGAGAAGTCAAAAGCCAAAAAGAACGGAACATTAGTTTTTGGCAAAGCTCCCAACACAGTCAACCTAATTATCCAAATTTTTTTGGTAATTTTATGTGATCTAAAGATGGACCAGAACTTGACCGAATCGCGCTCCTCCATTGGCTGGCTCCCATCTGGCGCGCGGGCATGAGCATCGTCGACTCCCCGCCGTGGCCCTTCGTCTCCACCGTTGCCATTGCGATCCAAACTATGTCCCCCTTGAGCCCTATGGTTTTGATCTGGGGAACCGAAGCGAATGGGTGTACCAGGGGAGTGTGGTGGGTGGGAGGGGAGGAGTCGGAGGAAATTTAGAGTGGTATACAAGAGAAGGAAGCGGAGGAAGTGGGTATTCAAAATTGAACCACCGCTCTGCTTCGTTATGGGCGGAGTCATTTAGAAAACTTCAAGTATTGGTTGACATGTGGGTCCTTTAAGTGGTGAGCCACATGTAGTGAGGTATCGGAAATATTCTGTGCGAGGTTTTCTATTACGAAAAAATTAGTTATTCTCACGGCCTCTCTTATTTCCCTCTCCCGGTTTCTCCTGGAGATGAACAAATGAGCCTGTCCAGTGAAAGCCCCTCGTCGAAGCATTTTAACACGTACAATGGCCATAGCATGTAGAGGGCCACGACGTGTGACCTGACATGTGGCACTGTGGTAGCTAGGCATGGGGGGCAGGCGACGGTCGAGTCCTCATGTGCCATGTCATCTCTATGCGAGAGGTGGCCGAGATATGGTCGACAAAACGCGTGGCATGTACGCCGCACCATCCGTGGGAATTGTTTCAAAAAAACATGTTACGATGCTACACCCGCGCAGGACCAGACGCGCCAGATATCGGTCAAGGAAAATTCATAATGTATAAAATTCCTAAAAAAATAGACAATTAGGATGACTGTGTCGGGAGGCTGCACATAAATTTTGTAATTTCTGGAACTCGTTTGCTATATGTAACAACTACTACAAATATCATAATCTTACAGATTTTTTGAGCAACATTCAGAGTACATAAAATTATCAAAAAACTGCACAATGAAGTACGGTGTGTCGAGAGACTGCACATAAAATTTCGAAAATTTTGAGCTCATTTATTATATTTAAAAATTCAAATAAGTAGTAAATTCAAAATATTAATTCAGGTATGTAATTAAGTCAGCTTAATTACTTGTCGTCCGGTGGTGGAGCGGCAGACCACTTGCCGCACGGTGCCCGGGTGGTAGGCCCATGTGTCAGCTGCACGGTGCTGCCGCCCGATGAATGAGTGGCAGATGTGTTATTTTTGTCATTCTCACATGTATACGGTTATTTTTATAAATATGGATTCAAAACGTGCTATATATGCTAAAAAATTCCTGAACTCTTGGGTATGTTCATGCCCATTCCAGAGTACAATCATTGGCCTAGATATGTAACAAATAGGCCATGTTCGTATTAGCTTCTAAAAACCGTTTTTCTATAATAAATATTTTTTCTATAATATTTAGCTTTTAAACAGAATATTTTTAAGATGATTTTTTAGTTGATTATAGTAGACACTGTAGTGACTATATTTATATCAGTTAAAATCATATGCAAATATTTTTCTCTATAAACTATTACTATTTATCAGCCAAAACTAAAAGTTATCAACAAAAACTAATATGAACACCCTAAAACAGAATCAGCATCACGTCGCTCTGAACCCATCGTCAATTCCTCTGCTAAGTTTAGAAATTGTTAGCTTAAAGAGCCTGTGCATGCTATTCTAGAATTAGTACGTTCACAGAAAAAAAACACACAGCAGAACAATTCCAGTTTCCGGCTCAGGCCCTATTCTTTTTTACCGAAGCCAGTGACTTTTAACTTTTACTACTGACCTAACTTTTAAACGAGATATTTTCTAAGACAGTCTACAAGTTAATTATAATATATGTTAAAAACCCAACATCTGTATCAACCAAAATCACAAGCAATTATCTCTCTCCATAATCTCTGTCGCAATCAGCTAAAATTCAAAAATTTCAACCAAAAATTATAAGCCATAGCCATACCAAACATGCCAAGTTCACCTGGGAGTTCCAGTTACAAAATTGTAAGACATACAGCATACGAGGCTCTATCAAATCTGGGGGCATAAAGCGATCTGATGTATCAAATGTGAAATAATTCTCTAAAAAATGTGAAATAAGATTAGA